>CALNHX010008380.1:0-61419 GCA_940337035.1 Agriotes lineatus | reverse complement strand
TTTTTTACTGTGTACGAAATTATGTCGTTCATTAAACGTGTTGGCTACGACGTTTATTGAACGTGTTTATATTACGCTGAAATGTCGTTGATATTAAGTGTACTGTAGACCAGCCGTTAATGTAAAACGTTGATATAACGTTTACAAACATTCGTAAATTTTACCCTTTTTGGTACGTTAAAATAACGTTAATAAAAGGTGTTTCCTAGAGTATTAGTTTACGCTTAACGTCGATATGATGTTGATATAAGAACGTGGTTATTACGTTTTGACACTACGTTATTATATCGCTAAATTTGTATGGTGTCTAATCCAACAGTTAATGTGCAACGTAAACATGACGCTAATGAAAACCCGAAAATTTAACCTTTTTATATATATATTACGTTAACATTTTACGTTAATATAAAAAGCTTTTTAGATTAGTAGTGACTCTTGACATCGATATGACGTTCATACAACGTGGTAACTATGTTTCTGCATTACGTTTTTATGTCGTTTATTTGAAGTGCTTTTTAGATCAGCAGTTAACGCAAAACGTTAAAATAACGTTCACAAAAACGCGAAAGTTTTACCATTGTCAGAAGGTGAACACGCGTGCGTGTGTGCTCTGAGCGCCTATCACACGTGAGGTAATTGCTCACATGATAGTATCGACCAATTAAAAAGCGTGCCGCCATTACGCCAACAAAATGATAAGGAATGATGTCAGCCGTTCATTCCCTTTTGTGTTGTGCTCTCGATTTACCGTTAGATCGCCATTTTTGTGATTATTATTCCAGTTCACACCTGATTATTTATTATTATAATATAATAAATAATATTATTATCAGCAAGGGACTGCTTAGGCCCTGAACACACGGGATTCCGTATCCCAGATTCGGAATGCGGGATACAGAATCTGAGTCTGTTCAGACGCGGCGACTGAATCTCAGACGCGGCCTTCAGTCACTTGCAGTGCCGTGCTGTTATGGACCTAGCATTGCTGTTCTTTGTTTCTGTCGAATTAGTCTAGAAGTGCTGTATTTAAAATCAGGGATTGGGCTCTACTAAGCTAATAAATTTTTCATTGTCAAATAATGTACATTCTATGATCGTTGTATAGTAATGAACGCCTTGCTTATTCGATTTAAATAGAAGTTGAAGAAAATCTGCTACGCCTATGACATGATATCATATGTTCTAGCTGGCAAAAGTGGGCGAGTCCAGGCCGTGGTACACGTGGACTCATATCCTCTATATGCGCCAATGGTAAATCGGTATCCGAGATACAGAATGTGTCGCCGGCGGCCGATTTTCCTTATCTCTCCATTTCGGCCGCCGGCTACAAATTCTGTATCTCGGATACCGATTTACCATTGGAGCATATAGAGGATATGAGTCCACGTGTACCACGGCCTGGACTCGCCTACTTTTGCCAGCTAGAACATATGATATCATGTCATAGGCGTAGCAGATTTTCTTCAACTTCCATTTAAATTGAATAAGCAAAGCGTTCCTTACTATACAACGATCATAAAATGTACATTATTTGATAATGAAAAATGTATTAGCTTAGTAGAGCCCAATCCCTGACTTTAAATACAGCACATCTAGACTAATTCGACAGAAACAAAGAACAGCAATGCTAGGTCCATAACAGCACGGCACTGCAAGTGACTGAAGGCTCGCGTCTGAGATTCAGTCGCCGTGTCTGAACAGACTCAGATTCTGTATCCCGCATACCGAATCTGGGAAACGGAATCCCGTGTGTTCAGGGCCTTAGTATTTGCTTTTATTTTTTGTAAAACAGTTTATCTAACCCCTGATTGTAAAAAAACTTCAATTTTTTTGCCATGTGCTGCACTGTTGCTTATCATGATAAGAATTCCCTATTGACGTATAAGCAAACGGTGCAACAGCAAGTTTAAATTTACTTACGATACTTGCATGATTTTTGTTACTTCTTAAAATATTAATTGCTCATAAAAATGAGTAACGAAAATTTGTAACAAAACATTATAGCTAAACCATGTAAGTATTCTCATATTTGTTCCCAATATTTTGACATAATACTAGGTGTCCCAACACTGTTCACTCTTAAGATGGGTGTTCAATATTTAAATCAAGATAGTAATTTGAAAATCGGTGTACTACTTAATTAACTGATACACGACTAGAAAATGTCGTATGTAGCTTTATTATTATTGAAACTTTGTTACATTGCTATTTTGCAACAATTTTGATTTTTGTATTATGGTGGGATCATACAAACAAATTTAACATTATTTTAATTTAATGTGAGAAATTTTGCCACTGGGTTGTGTGCTGATTATATCATTGATCAATTACAAACTAAAATTTCTTCAATTAAGTTAAAAGAACGGTAAAACTGTTTGTCTGTGGACTCACTATTGGATAGAATATTTAAACAAGCTCTTTGTGTGTATCGAAAAAATTAGAGGTTACCATTTCTATTGCTAGTCGGATGATTGTGTGAATAATATTGATGCAGATTTTTATATACCAAAGACACGATGCTGCATATAATTCATTATGCTGCATTTCCAACTTCCGCTTAATATTTTGCGATATGTCACGTACTGCACGCACACCAAAATTGAATATTTGTTTAGTTTTCTGCAAGTTTTGGGCCTCTGGCTGAGTATTTTCAAGGTCTCGTAAATATAGCAAGCGCTGTAATGTAGGTTATCCCATGTATTTTCACTATGCAGGGTGTACGAAAATGACTCCAAATGATGGGAAATTTAAACCTCGTAATGTTCTAGTAACTTCCCGCAATTTTGAACCCAAATTTGTATTTGTATTTCTTGTAGAATTTAAAGACCTATTTTTGGCAGAACTAGTCAAATTGAGAGGCGAAATGAGAGCTCAAACAGATATGCTGTCTGAAATTAAGCAACTGTTTTTGAAAAATGAAGAAGCAGCGGCAAGCAGGGGGAACCTGAGAATTTACCCTCATTTCCGTTCCGAGATGTTGCATTAAATGCATATATGGTAGGTAGTACTTGCCATATTTCACTCAGCTTCATTTTTTTCCATTTAAGATAAAACGGCTGTCCACTTTAGGTGGAGCTAGCGTTGAAGCAGTTACCAGATCTGTTTTAAAATTAATTTTATCAAACGAAGTCGCCGTTTTATTTAACTGGGCTGGACAAGATGATTTAGGCGTATCAAAAAAGACGTTAAAACAAAAACACCATGAGATTAGTTTATGGTAAGTTACAAGAAAATTATGGCAATATAATAGATTTTAGGTGTTCATATCCTGATTTTATAAATGTATTCTGAACTCTTGTATAACATTATGATAGCTGGAATATCTTTTGAGAAAATTAAGAAGATATTTTTAACAAGCTCTTGACGAACTATTAGTTTCTTCAGAGTCTACAACTTCTCCTTTATTCGCATAACTCAAATATAATCAATGTCATTAAACATTAGGTGTAATTGCATCAAAATTAATACTAAATAGCTAAAATGAGACTTGTGTGAAGATAGCTATAAAACAAGAATAGTCTAAATTATTAGCTTCAAAATTAGTTTATTTGTATGGATCCTCAAGACCATAAAATGTGTAGCAAGCTAGTATTCCCTTTATTTGCCCCAAAAGGCAAAATCCTCAGTAATGTAGCTTTACATAATTTAATTCTTGCAATAGTTGTAAAATTAAAAGAAGTACAAACTCAATTTGATATTGTGAAGCCTTAAATACTTATTTTTAAATTTTAAATGTTACAGAAGCCTTGAAACGAAGTTTTTGTCATGGTTGCTGCAGTGAAGCTGACATTTCTGAGGGAACGAACGATTGGTTGAAACACGCTAGAGCTAAAATGACAAAAATTAAGTAATTTTTTTCATTATAATCATTATAGGTATAAAATTTTAATACGTTTTATATTTACATTTTTTTTACTTTTATTTTGATAATATTTATATGATATAATATTACGTTTAATTATCCATAAATGTAAGCAAAATATATTAGAAATAATAATAAAAAATCATATAGGTAGATACTTATACTTTGGATACGTTTTATTTTTCATGCTTGTTTCCACATACAGATAATCAGCACATATCGTTAATTATACCTTTAATTAGTTCAGTTCTTAGATTTACAAACTACTGTGCCGTGTTTTACACATTAATTTGCTTGTTAATTAAAAATTCAATATAATAACTCGAGCTTTGTGAGATGCATTATCACAGGTTAGTATAAATATTGCTAATATCTATTCCACATGTAATTTGTGTTTCTTAGACTCCGATGATTTAGAAAATTTTGCAATAGGCTGCCTGGTCTATTTCCGTCAAAGTCAAATTTTCTGGTGAAAAGTTCCTGAAAATTTGTGTTATAACTTTGCATTTACCAAAAAGGTAACGCTGCAAAGTATTTAGTCTAAAATAAAACATAACATTATCGTAAAAAATACGTGGATGTTTGGATTAAAAAGTAACGTCTTTTGTCGTAATACTCTACGTCTACGTAAATAAAACGTCAATTTTGTTTCAAATAAAACGTCGTTTTAGCGTCAAAAACAAGTTAAAGTTGTGGTTAAAATGTAACGTGTTTATAACGACAGCATTTAACTAAAATGGCGTTAAAAACGTAGTTTTGACATATAAAACACGTACATTTTTGGTTAAAAAGGCAACGACATTACAACGTTAACATATGCTTTAATATTGTGCAATAAAATAACGCTCAATAGACGTCGGCTTGGCAACCAAACGTAGAAAACACGTCAAATAGTCGGAAATAGCGTTGAAAACTAACGTGTTTTAGATCTTAATTACGACGACCATAGATAACGTTCTTTCTTGGTCACGAGTTCAACGTTAAAAGGCCGTTATAGACTGACGTTGAATCAACCACATAACGTTGAAAAACTGGTTGATTTTCGCGACACTTCGACGTTAATATAACGCTTGGTCCGAGGTTATCTTTCAACGTTATTTCAACGTGTCTGTGCACATTGGGAAGAAGAGAAGATGGGCTAGAAAAACTTATAGTAGTAGGAAAAGTGGACGGAAAAAGACCGAGAGGCCGTTCACCAACCAGATGGCTAGACCAAATTAAAAACCTAACCGGAAATACAACACACGAAGCTATTCACAGAGCACAAAACCGCGAAGAATGGCGACATCTAATTCACCAAACTAAAAATTTATATTAATCACGACACTTCAGACATGAAGTAACACGACTAAGAAGAAGATAACTCAGAATGGAATGTCCGTAGGTGCCAGGTGGTGTTGTACTTAAACAATTAGTGGATTATTCAAACTACAAAATGGAATCCAATCAACTTATTTAAGTGTACTTAGCAGTTCCTCACAGTCAGGGACTTACCTTGACGTTCATGTCCTCTGTAATACCTGTTAAATCTGAATTTGTTTATTCTAAAACCCTTCTTGAAAGTCGCCCTACAGCGAAAGATAGAATACAAAAAAAAACACGGAAATAATTTAAACAAATCTTTTGTTGCTCATACCGACTCGCATTGATTTACAGATAAAATTCAACCTTAATAATGTCCTAAACAACGTCACTGTATGTACAGGGTGGGCCAAAGTAGACGCTTTCTTATGGAAACTCATGTTCCTGTCAAAGATAGAAAAATTTTGACCAACATCTCCCGAGCTCAAATTTTATGAAAAAGTTACTGGTGCAAACAGAATTTTGCTATCGTAAACCGTTAGGCCGCTAGGGGGCGTTTTTCAAAATTTGTCGATTTCTTTAAACCCTTCTAGCTTTTTTGTTTTTAGTAATAATTGATTTCTGTAAAAACTTTCTCATAGCAGTTTTTGGTGTAGAATAGGCTGGTGCATTTTGTTTTAATACTGGGTGATTCGTAAATTTGCTGCAACAAAAATTTTCTTATTTCTTATGGAACACCCGGTATATTTATACATTTTTTTGTAGTCCTTAAAATTCTCTATTCAAAAATATATAATACTATATGTCTAAGTTTAGCATGTTACGGTGTATTTGGCTTTAAGTTAAATAAACTAAAAATATCAAGTAGCCATTGTGTCATAGCGCCGCATGACCATTGTTTTAAACCAACAGTAGCAATATTTATGAGGAAAACAAAGTTGGCCGCTGTCAAATTAGTCAAATAGCTTTTGAATTTGAACATAATCTCGTTTTTTGTCCGTGTCTATTTAAATTTCCACCTTCCAACAAGATGGTGCACCGCCTCATAATTGAAGAGTTACAACTAATTACTTAAAAGTGCAGTTTGGTGAAGAGTGGATAGGGAACCAACGACCAATCGCTTGGCCAGTGAAGTCCCCCATATGACACCCCTAGACTGCTATTTTTGGGGAAAAATTAAAGATTTGACATATAGACAACCGATTACATCAAGAGAATTGCAAGAGGAAGCAGTGCAAAATGCATTTGCTACAATTTCTAACATTGAGCTAAGAAATGCTGCAAATGCTGTCAAACAACGGTGCCGCTTGTGTATTAATCAGAACGGTGCCCAGTTTGAACATATGTTATAAAAGGACATATCGTTGGGTGGTAATATGTTTTATTAATTTTGTTATTTGTTCTAAATGTTTGTAACCCTATATGCTTTTTGTTTTTTCTTATTTAGTTAGCGCCAACTTTGTTTTACTCATAAATATTGCTAATGTTGGTTTAAAACAATGGTCATGCGGCGCTATGACACAATGGCTACTTGATATTTTTAGTTTATATAACTTAAAGCCAAATATACCGTAAAATGCTAACTTTAGACATATAGTATTATATATTTTTGAAAAGAGAATTTTAAGGAATACAAAAAAATGTATAAATATACCGGGTGTTCCATAAGAAATAAGAAAATTTTTGTTGCAGCAAATTTACGAATCACCCTGTATTAAAACAAAATTCACCAGCCTATTCTACACCAAAAACTGCTATGAGAAAGTTTTTACAGAAATCAATTATTACTAAAAACAAAAAAGCTAGAAGGGTTTAAAGAAATCGACGAATTTTGAAAAACGCCCCCTAGCGGCCTAACGGTTTACGATAGCAAAATTCTGTTTGCACCAGTAACTTTTTCATAAAATTTGAGCTCGGGAGACGTTGGTCAACATTTTTCTATCTCTGACAGGAACATGAGTTTCCATAAGAAAGCGTCTACTTTGGCCTACCCTGTACAGTGTAACTCGAAAACTATTATTGCCACCAGCAAGTGCCGGTTTAATCATTCAACAAACGGGACCCCTGAATGGGGTTTCTTAATTTAGCTGAAGTAGAAGGTTAGCACGCAAAACCTGATTTGTACTTAAAACTTTTGATTTCACAGCATTTTGTCTGCGCACTGTTGTTACATGCAACTAAAATACCAGTTCTACTTGGTTAGCAGCTTGCAGTGCCTCGGAACTTAATCCGAGATTAGTATAAGATACTGCTTAGCACCTAAAGCGAGCTGAAACTGGTCCCCTGGGGAAAGCGTCGATGTCGTATTCAGGAGGCGGTTTAATAGTGATGAAATAAACACAATCTCGTCTGTGTGGTAACAAAGGGTATGGGTTTGAGGATAGTCAATATCCACTTGTTAGAGTGGAGGTTATCTCGACACTAGTAATGGCATTTAGAGGATCTGGATTAAGTAGTAGTAGTAGCAGTATTTGTGGGGTACTCATATCTAGCAAGTAGGCCTTCATAGGCCCTTTTTGCCAACCCCATGGACAAGGTCTAGGCATGGAGAGTCATACTTAGAATTTTGCCGAAACTAAAGGATCTTTTACATGCTACGCATCGTAGTAACATAGAACCTACGGCTTTACATCACTTCCAAATGATAGCATTCTGTAAAAGTTTTCATCCGATTTTTTTTTAATTTTTAAAAACGTCGACGCTTAGATCAGTAGCCAAAATGCTTACCACTGAGCTATGGAGCCCGGCTGGATTAAGTAAGAGCGGAGGTTAGCGAAACATTCACGATGGCAAAAACACAACAGTCAGTTACTTCAAACGTCAAGTCTGATATCAACCGTCATTGGGATAACACCCTTATCAGCAATAACTGTTCGTTTTTCGAGCATGTTAGCTTCTCTCAATCCACAAGATCTTTCTCTTCCTAAAAATGCAGTTGTCCACCTTCAAGCGCAGTCTTCACTTAAAGTGAAACAGAAGGGACAGAATTAAATTCCACCGCAAGCAGTCGCCAAAGACGAGTTACACAGCGGCTGTTTACAAATTTGATGTCGTAACAACCACTGAAGTCCTCCCTTTTAATAATATAGATATTGTAACAAAATATTTGGACAGTATTATACAACTTTGTATAAAGAAATGCGAGTGTTGTTGGCAGGCTACTGAAAACAAATAGTAAAATAAATATATCCACAATATAATTTCATCGTAATTGAAGTTCTCTTTCGGTGTATAAGGTCTTCATTACTAAGGTATTTTGTTTATGTGCCCTTTTTATGTAATTAAAATATTAAATAAATATTCTGAGCTACCACAACACAGTTAAGTTTGATTTTTATATTGCCTCTCTGTGGCTAATTAAAAATTATATTTATTTAATTCAGCTTTAACTATAATAAAGGTATGTTGCCTTCTATATTTTATTCATTAGCAACTTATTAAAACTTTTGCGCCGGCTAACAATTGAGACTCGTATATTTATGTTGTTACACTTTAGATGAATTTAACCATTGTATGGCAAATGCTCGATTCTAACGAATGACAGATAACCCCAAATATTCACTGCAAAAAAAGATGTTCAAAAACAAAAAAATCGGCGTATTTTGAATACAAGTAAACCAACATTCAATTAGTTCACCTCAGGTAAATTATGCAATGCAACCTGAAATTTTTTTCTCAAGCGTAAACCCACGCTAACTGGTTTTTTTCTTATGGAACGCCAAATTCACTTCCGGTCTCCGCAAAAAGACACTAAGCTCGTATTTGCTTCCTGGAACGGTTTCAGCTACTCCTGCCCGTCTCTGGTCCACGATCCAAGCCTTCCCCAGGTGCTGCACTTTACTGTCCGCTTCTCGTAGCTCCCAGTCCTGCCGAATCTAGCTTGAAAGATGACCTCGCACCGACCACGGTTAGAAGAGACGCCAAGCTTATACCTGCCTCCTGATGATATTTTAGCGGATGCTATCTTTTTACACAAACAAAGCCTCCTTTAGGCGCTGCACTCTGTTTTCTGCTCCCCGCAGCTCCTAAACTAGTCAAACTTTAGCTCGAAAGGCTATCACACACAGGCAAAGCTCCAGGTCCAATTTACTGTGGAACTACACTCCGGAACACTGCCAAATTAACCACAACTGGTCTTGGCACAATGGCAAATAAATAAAACTCACAACTGGTTACAAATTATACAATGTGACGCAGGATTTATGTTACAAGAGGTGAGATGGACTAAACATTTTTAAATTTTATTTTAAGATTGTGAGATTAGGTCCTGCTTGGTCTGAAGGGAATTTTAAGAATATTTTCAGTTTTTGAAAAAACAAGTTGGCCTTGACAGTGAAGCGAAAACTATTTTCTTTTCAGTAAACTACACTTTCTGTTCATACGGCAAAATTTTACCAAGAAAAGTTGTTCAGAATGCTAAATTATGGCCCTATACCAAATTTCAGGAAGATCTTCTTTAGGTACCATCTCCTCTTAGAAGGTTGGTAGATAGAACTTCCTGAAATTTTGTATAGAATCATAATTTTCCCTTCTGAACAACTTTTGGTGGTAAAATTTTGCCGTATCATGAACAGAAAGGGTATTTTACCTGAAAATAAAATAGTTTTCGCTTCACTGTCAAGGCCAACTTGTTTTTTCAAAAAGTAAAAATATTTTTAAAGTTCTCTTCAAACCAAGCAGGACCTAATTCCAGAATCTTAAAATAAAATTCAAACATTTTTAGTCCATCTCACCTCTTGTAACATCAATCCTGGGACAAACTGTATACTTTTATCGATAAAATTAATCAAAAACGGTGAGCCAAACAATACACAAGCTTTCGGCTTGGCTTCTACAAGAAACAGCAACAAGCAACACTCTAGGTCACCATAGCAACATGATTTTCAATTGTTTTTTTAGTAAGTTTACAATCTTTGATCTTAATTTTTAATTGTTTTTGTAAATATTGTTCAGGACACTAACTGCACTTTGCACGTTGCACTTTTTCATTTTTAGTTAAAAACACTCATTCAGAAGCTATTAGCACTTTCTTGTAGTTTTTATTAATTCTCAGGTTGATTTTTAAATGCTCTTTGCATTAATCTGTTCCCTCTTGCAATGCTCTATAGCCCTTTAGCTGCGCTATTGGTTGTTGGCAGTACGATGTGAATACAAACGCCGCATGAACCCTCTGTAACGCTTCAAAACACCTTTGTACTTAAGCAAATTCATTATCGTCTCTTGACGTTACACAATTAATCTGCCAGTCATTATAAACTTAACTACGTTTGCCATATCGAGTACAAATCTTGAATACAAGCTAAATCCAATCCTGACAATACTGTTCTATTCAATTACTAACCTCTGTAAATGAATTATAGTTATTGCTAATCATGTTTTATGTAATTATCAATGTTTACTAGTGACTTTTATTGTTGCAATAAATACAATACCAATTCTGAGCCTATTTTAATCGTTTATTAGCATTTGTGAGTTAGCAATGCAACCAGAATTGCTGTAAGCATCATACCATTACAGTATACCTATGTAAAAAGGATTCCAAGTCAGATAATTGTCATGAATATTTTAGTTTAATTTCTTATTAAGTAATTAGCAGAAAAATACCATTTAACTTTGAAAGCTCGTTCATGTAAACAGTGTGTTTAATAGCTACCTACCTTTTCGATTTACTGATATCTATAAAACAGTTTCAGGTAATGTAAATCATACAATCATTGTTGATATACCGTGAGATCATTTAAATTTATAATTAGAGTCGCTTGTGATTCGTGTTATATGTTGGCAGTACTGGAGCATATTGTTAGTCTATGTCAAATTCGAGATTTGCAGGTTAAGTTGTGCGTCAGTGTATGTCGAATAACCAACAAAGCCTAACCTACTAATCTCGAATGTGACATAGACTGACAATACACTACGGCAAACGTATAACACGAAACACAGGTGACTCTAATTATAAATAAAAATGATCTACGGTGATTATCATTCACATTAGGTAAACAAAACATATTCAAGCAACAGGCAGTGCTACATCTTGTAGCATGGTAACATGTATTGATCATTATTGAATAGTTTATATCCTACTTACATTTCTCATGATAGCATTTGGATGTGCAAGCCTCTTTCAGAAGAAGATGAAGGTTTTACTGTTAAGATACTTACCTCAACAAAATAATAAGTTGTGGTAAAGATTAATTTTTACAATTTAATAAAACCACTTAGATAATTTATTAATCTTGGGTTGTTGAACTTGACAGTTTTCTTTAATATGATCGATAGCAATGCATAATCATAACGATAGTATCCTTTCAAAATAAATCTGCCTATCTTGGTAATATTACTATTATGTAAGTATCTAATTACAATAAAACTGCTGGTTTAAACACTTGAATGTTTGCTTCAACATTACTACCTTGCTGTTCTATTAATTTTGAACTGCTTTAACTACTAATATATTATCCACCACCTATAATAACTTTCAAAGGTGCACAAATATTTGCAGTGACGTATTAACCATGCTTGCCGCCAAAAGCCTTTAAATTTTGCACCATATTTTACTTAGTAGTAGAAAAATCCGGAAATTATTTGCTGCAATAATTTTTTTTTGCAATTTTCGTGTGAACTAGGGTTTGGAAGCGACGCCTGACCGCGCTAAAATGTTTCCATGTGAAAGCCCTCACTACGAACATTACAAAAACATAATATATGTCCCCCTCACGAAAACGCCACCATTCGAAGTATAAGTTGTTAACATATAGTTAAGTTAAAAATTTAAAATTTTTTAAAAATTTTATCTAAAATATTCTACTCATCTAGGGGAACAAGCTTTAAATGGTTTTAAACGTTTCAAAATTTGGTAGTTTTTAATCGATTTAAATATTTTTCATTTTTAAGTTTTAAAATCGTAATTTGATCAGTTTTCAGTTTCATACAGATTACATTTCATTAAGTTAGGATAGGTTAGGTTAGGTTAAGTTAGGTGAGATTAGAATTACTATATACTCCATTTACTTGATATCTGCACTGTCAGTGTCAAATTTTAAAATAATGTCTTGACTATACCTCAAAAATAATGTTTTTTATTAGACTGTACAGTAATTTAATTGTTAAAATGTGAAAAATAGCAGTGGTGCCAACATAATATCAGTTTGACAGTGCAGATGTCAAGTAAATGGAATATATGTACCTGGGTGGCCATAAATATCTAATATCATGTTACCTTTGGAATCAACACCGCTTTATTAAAGTGATGAATCCAACTAAACTAAATGTCATTAATCTCATCACAACTAAAATTCCAATCTGTCAAAAATTATTACAGATTGCAATAAGTAATGCAGTTAGAACAGGAGATTTTTATAATCGAGTCGTAGGCTAAACTGCAGAATCCGGGGCACTTTCCCCTCCTCTTATTGCATTTTATTACATTACATAGGTATCAATACTTATTGTAATTGAAATATAATACTAACCCAACATTTATAAGTATCTAATGCCATGGCTAACGGGATCTCAGATATTTATGGCCACCCAGTACTAAGAGTTGTGCCATTGGATCCACAAATCAAGGACCATGTGATGTAGCAAAGATATATTTTAGTTGTTTTAGTTGAAAGAAGTATGCATAAAGCTTAAAATCGGCAAAAATCAGATACTTTATGGTTTGTGGATCCAAAACAAGTCACCCTACATGTCCCAACTCTTGTATAGGGTTTACCAATAAGGGTTACCTACAATTGAAATAGAATAAAACTCAAAATATTTAAGGAAATTCAGAAATGCTTATTAAATATGAAAATATAAAACATCTCAATTATGTGTGAAACAGAACTTCGGCCAAATGACCGCCGCACGGCGCGTGCGACACTGGATTTGCTGCGAACGAAATTCCCCGGACGTGTTATCTCTAGAAACGGCGATGTGAATTGGCCACCACGCTCGTGTGATTTGACGCCGCTAGATTTTTTTTGTGGGGATACGTGAAGGGAAAGGTCTACGCTACCCATCCACAGAATATTGAACAACTTCAACTCGAAATCCAACGGGTCATCGGCGACATTCCGAGAGAAATGTGCAGGAATGTGGTGAATTTCATCAAGCGAACTGAGGCCTGCCAAAGGAGCCGCGGCGGTCATTTGGCCGAAGTTCTGTTTCACACATAATTGAGATGTTTTATATTTTCATATTTAATAAACATTTCTGAATTTCCTTAAATATTTTGGGTTTTATTCTATTTCAATTGTAGGTAACCCTTATTGGTAAACCCGTTATATACAGGGAATCTAGGTGAGGTTAGGTTAGGTAGGGTTAAGTTAGGTTAGGTTCTCTGATGAAATGTGATAACGGTCCCGAAATACAAAGGAATGTTGTGTTCGGTGGCATACTCGGCAATGCTATATGCGGCAAATATATGGGCGAAGGAGGCAAAGCTAAGGAAAACTAAGAAGTACTAGAAAGGCAGCAACATAGATTAGCTAAAATGACAACGGGAGCATACAGGACCACCTCAACCAAAGCACTACGGGTACTGGCAGTAATGCTGCCAATAGACTTAATGATACAGGAAAGAGCCAATAACTATAGTGTCTAAAGAGGAAATAGGACTGAAGAAGATAGAACAGCAGAATAAATGGAGGGAGAGATGGCGACAAGAAACGGGCAAAGCCAGTTGGACTAAAAGACTGATTCAAAATCTAGATAAATAGATAAACCGAAGGCATGGGGAGGTTAAATACTACTTAGTGCAACTGTTGATTGGGCATGGCAGCTACATGAAATACAAGAAGAAGATAAGAAAAACCGAGATGGAAGAATGCATTTATTGTGACTGGCATATGGATGACGCGGAGGACACTTTCTTCTAGTGCACAAAATGGGAGGACCGGAGAGCCCAACCAAATGTAAAAATAGGAACGAATATTACACCAGACAACATATTAGAAAGCATGCTGGAAAAAGAAAGTAATTGGTTGGCAATAGAAGAACTGCTGGAGAGGATCTTAAAATCCAAAATAGAACAGAGAATATAAAGACAGACTAAACGTCTGGAGGAAAACCGCTATCCCGAAGTAATGGGAAATCAGTTCCGGGGTATTGGTAGCAACAGGTAGGTGTCTGAGTGAATAACTTCTCAGGTGAATCCTGTACATCCAAAGAGGACGTCGTCAGAAGATTTCCCCTCCTCCGAAATAAAAAAGTTAGATTAGGTTAGGTAGTGTTAAGTTAGGTTAGGTTCTCTGATGAAATGTGATAGTGGTCTCGGAGTAAAATGTGGGGAAGGTAGAAGGGGTTTTAGTTGGTAAAAATCGGACATTACCCAAAGAGGAAGTCTTTTGAAGAGTTCTTTCTGTAAAAAAATAGTTGGGTTAGGTTAAAGAATTAGAAACATATAACCACAGCAGAACAAATGTAGTAGGCAACTATAAAAGTCCCCTTCTTCAAAATATTTGGTAAATGGACACAACACCGACCATCCTTTGCCAACTCTGGACACAACGCCAACCGACTGGAGTGGTTCAAAGATGCTGTGTATCTCTCTAGTTTGTTTAGGTTAGCTTACCCTTTGATCGTTTTTTTTTTAATTTTTGCATCTATTTCGTCGAATGTTTTGAATATATAGATTTCAATTTATTAAGGTACATTTAAGTTTTATAATGACTAAAATTCTCAAAAAAAGGGGTGAGTATCTAAGGCAGACGGTCGACATTGGCTCTATGATCGGCGTTGTGTCCTATTCCCAAAATGTTCCATTCAAATTGATTTTTTGCCGGGAAAACTATGAAACTTTAAAAATTGCCTTATTTAAACCAAAACATTTTAGGATTTTAAAATTTTCAAAATATCAAATTTTTGGTTTTTCCACGTTAACATCCAACGCCCTTAACCTGCATAGGGGAGTTACCGTGGGGGAAGAGTATATTTTTGGAATGTTCTTAAAGAATATTTTAAACTATAAAAATTTCATAGCAATCCGGAGTCGCCACTATACAATATATTTTCCCAATTTTCAGTGGGTATTGCCTGGAAATTAATATTTTATGACAAAGGTGAAATAATTTTTTGTCGATCACTTAATTTTAGCGTACGCCACTGAATATTTGTTGTAAGGTCTAGTAATATTGTTTGTGTCCTAGCAAATATAGTTTTTGAATGCGTAAAACAGAATTGCTGATTAAATATAAGATTAAACATTACCACAACATCTTAAAATATCTCTGAAATCTATGAAAATAGCAGTGTTGCTAATTAATGAAAAAAAGTGTCGAAATGGGTAAAATTTATTTCGTATTCACATCACAGAGAAACAAACATACAATGAGAGAACAACCTCTGTTATGAATGTTACATTTACTTGATATTGGAAAACATGTACATCATTCATTGCGAAATCTAGTACTGTATTATTATTATAATTATCTTATCATTAATTATTATTCCACAACTAAGCAACAATGTAATTTATGCAGTGCAAACTGACCAAGAACATAAAACGTCCCATGATTTATGAAAACTCGCCAGTCCTTTCCTTGCATGTATGAGCAAATTATATGGAAAATCGGTAAATCAAAAGATATGTATTAAAATCATGAGACGCTGAGATATAAAGAAGTAAATAAATTCAATAAAGTACGTAACTTGAGAGATTCCTTCAGATTAGACAATGAGACGAGCAAAATTTCTAAATGGGGAATATATTTGTCCCATTGAAAAATCTTGAATAACATGAAACGCTTTAAATAATTATTAGATTTAGTGCGCTGTTATGGTCACGATTCAAATTAAGTTATACTTACAAACGTACATATAACTACCTGAATAAAAAATATATCGATATAAGTAAGAACTGCATTCTAAAAACAGTACTAATAAGATTGTTACATGTCCATTTTGGACTACATTTTCACTAGCGGTGTAGATGTGAAATACACTGTAGTGTAGTTTATTAAATGATGGTCAAATAGTTGATAACGTTCTCGATTACCATAACAAATCATAAAGGATAATGTGTACGCGTAAAAAGTACGTGAGCATGAAAACAATGGCGTGTTACATACTGATTTTATTTCACCCTTTAAATGGAATACAAAACATATAGCCGAAATATGAACTAAAACTGACTAGAAATATAATAAGAACTATCACAAGATCATTAATTATCGAATAAAAAGCAATACTTGGGGTATATTACTTTTATAAACGTTAATTAATAACATCTTAAAGCAGAGAAATACATAACATTAAGCATTATTAGTAGAGAGTGTTAAGAACATTATATTGTAAGTGATATAAATGCAAAAGTCATTAATACTTAATGAACTTAATACTAGAATTTAATATGATATAAAAATTTCGGTTCGACATTTTACACACCCATGACAGATAACCACCTTGGAAGACTCTAACTTACAAAAACCCTTTGAGGACTCTTTGTTTTCAGAGTTTTACAAAATTTTAGCAAAGGAGTCTTCAATTATCAGGTTATCTAAGTTAGAACTTTCCATGGTACTTGTACATTTTGTAGTAATTTCCACTTGTATAGTTCAACTAAAATAATTCGCTTGAAAAATTTTAATAAAAGCTCATTAAAATATCAACAAATAACTGCAAATGGAATCTAACTACTACAGCCTTCTGAGTGTAATATGGCACAAGCAATATTTTTGAAAATTCATTATATACAAAATTTTGGCCAGATTATTACTACTTGTTATACTGAGCATCAGTGGTGCAGCAGAGCCAGATTTATTTCGAGTAGGAAAATGCAGCTTAATGGCAGAGCAATAATGAAAAAATACTTGAAAAACTTACATAACACGAAAAATAATATTAATTTGTACTGAGTATGTCTATGCGCTGCCACTGCAGGTTTCTGGCATTTCTTTGTTTTTATATTACAGCATTATTGAGCATGTAACCCTAAGTTCAAACGACAAAGATTTGCAGTCTGTAAATTGTTCAACCAAAACAACTTATTTCAAAGAAATTGTAATTTTCTATCAAATCCACATTATCAAATTAGCAGCAAATTTATAGCTAGTCTGGCACATTATGTCAGTAAAGTGGCAACAGCTCAATACATCCTGATTGTAATTTTTCTTACGCTACACTCATTAAACATGCTACACATTTGGTGGTTATTAAAACTTGTTGCAAGTTTGTAATAAATTTAATGCAAAATTGACATGCAAATTTTGCTACGCCAAATCATAAAGTTTGCACATACCAAGTTTGGTAAATTGGTCTGGCTAAGTCTATATCCTCGTGTAAATTTATTACAAATTATACAACTGTTTCAAATAAAATATTCCTGGCTAATTAATTAGGAATATTAAAAATTTTAATCGGTACTACAATTTTACTGTTTGAACTTATGGCAAAGGCTCATCATATTATAGGCTTGTTAGCTATTGACAATTTTGAAATGCACAAGTAGGTAAGCACTTATATTAGAATGAATGATTGTATTCTGTTAGTGCATACTCAAGAGATATAAAGTGTATTAGAATAGTTACGCAGTTTTATTTATTTTCAAATGTTACCTTATGCATAAAACCATTCTGTGTTAGCCATTCTTGCAAAAACAACACTCTGTGTATGTACTTCTCAAAAATAAAATTGATTAAATCTAGAACAAAATTAATTTTGCCTTTTTTCGAAAAAGTTACACAAAAGTATTTAACATCGTCACATATCAATATTTAATCAAAAGGACATATATAAATATGAAAATAGGGAGGAATGTGTCAATAACGAAGTCGAGCAAATAAATTTCATTACAACGCGTTTGTTCATCTTGAAAAAGTTTAAAGAATAAATGTACGACATTCTAAATGTATACTGCTGCTACATATTAATTGCTAAGTTCCATATATTTCATGTATTTACACAATAATCTGATAGCATAGATTTGTATAGCGTAATTTATTACTTAAATAGCGTCCATAAATGTTCCTGGAGGTCCACAATATATTATGAAACCATACCAACAGTACAGAAACAAATCTTAAACTTGTAGTTGTACCACATTTATAAAGAAAAATACATGTAAGACATAGGATTATACCTATACTTAGAAGTTCATATTTATATTATTTATTTATATATAAATCACTATTTGAGCCAAAAATTAATGATTTGGTTCCACGTTATCAATTATAAGGTAACACGTACCTACTTTAGAAATGCACTGGCAATGGTAACTAAACTAAATGTAGATATATCCATCTGTTAGTACGTTGTATGTTACATGATTAGAAAACATATTTCACGTACTCAACTCTATTTAGTCAACTCTGGGAAAGAAATATTTATGCATAGACTAAATTCGAAAACAAAAATATTTTACAAAAAACATAATTACACTAAATTTTAATAATACATTAATAAATGCATCTTTCCTATGGCACTACGTTTACGTTCATCCTTAAAATACATTCATACGTTGCTCGCATAATTTAATTTTATCACTTGTTTAACAATGTCGGGTTTAATATGCGATTAACATGTGCACTCACATATTTGTGCTAAAATTCGGTAAAGATCATTATGTGCGCCACATAATATAATAAAGAGTTACAAAAATATTTAAGTATACAACTAATAATGAAAATATATCTGTAAAAAAATCGAACAACTCAATCAAATTATAAATAATAACAACTATACGTCAAACCTCCCAACATTGTAAACAACAAATGCGCCCTTACAACCCTAACAACAAGCACAATAAAGCTACCGCTAGATTTTGAATGCTCATAAATTTTGTTTTCCGTTTAAATAAATAAATGAAAATGAAAAGAACACATTTTTGACATGCTATTCGAGCTTTGGTACTTTATTATTGTAGTACGTTTCAACATTTTCAGTCACGTTATGCTCACTTAAATTTAGATTTGAAAATGTTGAACTGGAAAACCAACTTACCAATATTACCGCTCACTCACAAACTTGAATTTCAACCATTGACTAAAGTCCTTTGTTGTTTGAGAAAAGGAATAATAAACACAAGGTGTTCAGTAGAGGCCGCAGTTGCGCAGGTTGTTGGCAATGATGACGTCCGTAACGGCGTCAAACACAAACTGGATGTTGTGCGTGTCCGTGGCACAAGTCATGTGGCAGTAAATTTCTTTTGTAGTCGACTTGTTCTTAGCTTCAAACTGTGCTTGAATATATGCGGCTGCTTCACCATATTCTTGAGCACCTATCAACATCCATCATTTTAAGTACCGTTATTTTAAAACACACAAGCTAAATTAAAGTAGTTTAGAATCATAAGAAAAGAGTGTGTACAATTTCAAATTATTTATATTTACCTGCATATTCTGGGAAACATATCGTAAGAGGTGATTTCCTAATTTTTTCTTCGAATAAATCTTTCTTATTGAGAAAGAGAATAATAGAGGTGTCTGTGAACCATTTATTGTTGCAAATAGAGTCAAACAGTTTTAAACTTTCCTGCATTCGATTCTGTAACAAAGTATATCATAAGAAATAGGTTGCAAAAAAGAAAATTCATAAATACTAATTCAGTGCAATTATACTGCTCAACAAATGAACTGGTTTGCCATAAGTTTGAATGTCAATATAACCTAGAATATCTAACAAAATGTGACGGAAAAAGTTTTTATATTTCTGTTACGAACGTAGAAAAAATAGTGCATGATACACATGTATAAGAGCCATTAATGCACCAGTGACGTTAAAAGCACTCCGCTAGCGCGTCGTGCTTTTAAACTCGTCGCACATGCTTTAAAGGCGTACTTACACTAGTATCATAATATATTATTTTCAAAAGGTCAGTCATGACATTTTTGGTAACTTTTCAGGATTGTGTCATAGTCCAGGCAAAGTGTCTAAAATAATCAAAAAAAGTACCTACGCAACTCTTGAAAATTTACAAAGTTGTAGAAAACTATATAATATTCAAGATTCCAATGAATCCCGAACAGCACAAGGTGTGCTCAACCCTAAAACTCAGGTATAAAGTCCCTCCGCGCTCCCCCGCTGCATACCGGTCAGCGCAGGTCTGAAAACATCTGCCATGATCAGTGTTGTCGTAGACAGCGTACATGTACTATCTATTCACAAAATTCGTGAACTGTTAAAACGTTGTCAAGTTGGTACTTTGTTTAAATTCTGGTTTGGAACTTTTGTTTACTGATTTTGGCAACACGGAAATTTTTTTAATTTAAAAACTTAACTTATATCACACTTTCTTGTAAAAAAATTATCACATATAATCTCATAAGAGCATTAATTCTTTCCGGAAATTTTTTGAGTGCGTTCCACGTTCCAACAACGTCGTATTAATTTGCCCGAGGACGCGAGGGCAAATTAGGACGTTATTGAATGCACGAAAAATAATTTCCGGATATGAATTAATGCTCGAATGCAGATTCGGTAAGAAAATCGTACCGACACAAACCCTAAAAAGAAGTAATGTCTACCTACAAAAAATTTCCAAGAAATTTTGTTGTTGTCTTGGATACAGCTCGTGAACTAATTTTTCTATTGGTCATTAATGAGTGTCGTACGATTTTCTCCAAAATTCCTTAATTTCTGTGCATTCACTTCAGTTGCAATGGAACAAAATCGAAAGGGGATTTTATTATCGGAAAGGGGAAAAAAAGGCTATAGTTAATTATTACAAGGAAAAACTTCGCTTAACTTTTGAGACATGTAACATAACCTAACTGTATTATTACTAGAAATCACCAGATTCGAAGTACATTCCAAAAAAAACTGTAATTTCGAGGTACACTCAGGAAATATGTAAAAATTAGACATTGACAGTTCACGAATTTTGTGAATGGATAATAGTACCCTGTTGTAATATATGCGCAAACGAAAGTGAAATTAAGCTTGGCTTTGAATATTGAAACTATGTCGATTATTAATTCACTGTAAGTCTATGTCAAATTCGAGGTTAACAAGTTAGGTTTTGCATCAGTCTGTGTCAAAACTGACGCAAAACCTAACCTACTAACATCAAATTTGACATAGACTTACAGTGTTCCCAACAATACATTTCAGTATTGTCAAATGTAATTTTTTTCCATAGGTGACTCTGATAAGACGAGTTTTCTAACACCCGTTACTACTCGTAATACTATTTAACTTTTTCATTTAAATTACTCTAAAATTTCAATTTTTGTAGATGTTATGAAAAATATTCAACCACATAAGTACGGCCGTTATCACATCTAGCTAACTCGGATAACTTCATTAGTCTCAGCCTAACGGCCTCGGCCACAAATGTATCCACGTTTGTTAGATACTTCTTAACGGGCCTTATGTCGTTAATATCTTTAGAGTGAAATACACATACATAACCTAAACCATTGCAAAACTGTCACCGACTGTCATATTAAAATTTTATTTAAAAATTAACATAAACTAACATTTAAACAATGTTATATCTGCTACATCAGTAATTACAATAAGTTATAAGAACTGCTGAAAGTGTTCAACGTTGCAATTTAAACAACTTGCCACTTCTACTATTATTAATAACTGTCATATTTAAATTATAAACTTTAAGGGCCGGTTGCAGAAAGCAATGTTAGGTCTGGTGTTAGCTAACATTGCGTCAAAGTGAACAAAATCGCATCAAATTTTGTTTACTAATGTATTAGTTACCATAAGAATTTGAGATTTGATTCGTTTTTGTTCACCTTGACGCGATGTTAGCTAACACCAGACTTAACATTGCTTTCTGCAACCGGCCCTAAAAGTAATAGAGCACATAATTTAATTTTTTTCTAAGCCAAGCTTGATTTCATTTTCATTTGCTCACAAGTTATAATTTGTATTTTAGATTTTTTCAAAGTATAAAAAACTGGTAATCAGCGTCGTAACCGTGGAAAAGCGTACAAAATAATTCACATAGTGCTTTACGATGAGTATCCGAATAAAAGTAACTCATTCAAAAACAGAATCGGTGATGTTAGGAATAAAATTACAGAACAAGATAAGGCTGACAGAAATAAGAACATATAGGTACTTTAGATGTGGTGCAACGATGTAGAAGACTCAAGTGGAATTGGGCAGACTACATTTCAAGAATTCCAGAACAAAAATGGGCTTCATGGAGCACAAAATGAATACCTACCCAGAGACAGCAGGAGAAAGAATGGTATTAATTGGTGGGCAGAAACAAAAGAAGAAATTGTCTTATTAATATTAACATTCTTCTCAGTCTACAGAAATACCACAAAAACATTAATTTAATTAGAACGTCTCAACTAAACTTAAAACTTAAGCTGGAAAGCTGTTTTATCTGTTTTAGAAAATTGTAGTGAACACAAACATGTAGGTATGTTATAGGAAAAATACAATAAATTACTATACAGATTGGTGATGTCTTGTGCGAGCATAGGGACAGCAGGACAATTGAGTTTCCATGGCAGGCACTGTATGCCATGTCGCATAATTCTGGAACAGCTAACGCACTAACACAGACTAACACTCATACAACACACCTCTAAGATTGCCAAGCTCCAACTGCAAAACCGATTTAAAAATATTCATTTACATTACAACATGTGCAGACCGCACAAGTGACGTCGGCGGCACTCAGCATGACTACTCAGCCAACGCATACCTTGCATTGTAGGCATTGATCGTGTTAAAACTGCTACAAAAATATCATTACAACTGATTTGGCTGCTATGAACATATAATTCGCTTTTTACAAGCATATCTGTAACTTGCACTGTATTTTTAGTTTTGTAAGTCTAATATCTATTTCAGACCTTAATTTTACTCTCAAAGTTACTAAAATAGTATATTGTTTTATTAAGATTAAAAGTGGCACTTTGTTTGACAAGCAACATGTTTGCATTTGCGAGGCGAAGCATAACGTAGCCGAGCGAACGTAGAAATTGCATCTTTTAATCTGAATAATACACACTATTTTTTCTGCAACCTAGAAAAGTAGAAAATGTTCAAAATTTTAGATGATTGATTGATTTTGACGTTTCCCATTTAATAGTATATTATGTTATTAGGAGAAAAAGTGATACTTTGTGTGGCGAGACCGGACATGTTTGACTTTTAAGATGGTTGCGGAAAAATGATTATTTTGAAATGCTTTTGTCCTACACTTCCAGGGTAAAGTCAATCATTGTTTACTGCTTTCTCCTTCAAAATGAATTTTCTAGAATTGTTAAAATTCTATGGAACTATTTTTTTAAAATCTTTGTTAGATTTTATGTAGTATGAACTACTTACCGTCGTTTCATCTTCGTGAAGGACTTGATCATATTCGGACATAGCTACACAGAAAATAATCGCTGTAACATCTTCGAAACAATGAATCCATTTCTTTCTTTCCGATCGTTGGCCACCAACATCAAATAATCTACAAAAAAATATGTTACACAATTTGATGCAATATATATATATAGATTCTACATTACAGAGTTAAATTTGAATTGATGCATAATAAATAAAGTTTTGATAATTTATTTTATATTATTAAACTAGCTCTAATATTTATAAAAATTAAAATTTTCAGTACAGATGCACTCGAAAAGGAATGTGACTGCTGCTTAGTTAACAATAAATTGCAGCATGTAAACAAGTCAATTGGAACAAATGCATCGTTCTATTTGTGTTCATTATTTTCAAATTACATTAGAAAAAGATCAGAATACCAAATGGATTAAATAAATGAGTGCAATAAATTTATAATGCATTTAGTACAATGTAACAGCAGTTACCGATGATTTGTACAAACAGAACATGTTTGTAAAAACGTTCTAGCAGTATTAGTAGTAGAACTATACATACTTAAAATTAAGGTTCTTGAATGAAAAATGAACTTCTACAATTCCTGTGGTTTTAACTCTGGTACGAAGGATATCTTGCTCTGTAGGTTGATAATCCTTGGCACCTAGTCGGTCTAAATCATCCAGGAAACTGTAAAAAGAAAAAACTATTAAAGCAGCCATAGAAAAATACCAAGCATTAAAAAATACATAAGCTAGCTACGATTAATGTGCATCACATCTAATTGTAATTCTGTTAAAGCTTATCAACACAACGATAATATTGTAAATCCAATATATGTATAATAAAAATCTAAATTTAAGAATTCTGCATTTAAAATAACAAAACAAATTGTCGTAATTAATCTAAAGTAAAGTAATGATTCCTTTAACTATGTATTTATTAAGTTACTTGCAAACAAAAGAATAGCACGTAGGTACTACGAAGGTGATGTAACATAAAATAAAATAGCTAAAGAGCAGACTTTGTTTTTATTCTCACAGAACTCAAATGACGTCTCCGAGGTTTATGACTGCAAACGAGTGTTTTTACGATTGTCTGTATGGTATTACATCAAAAATACGTATCTACCCGTACTGTGGAGACTGACTGTGAAATCAAGGAACTTGAATTCACAAGGGAATAATGCTAAACCAGACCTTTTTATACTACACTGACATACCTATTACATCAAGAGTAGATATTTCAGTAACATGAAAATACAAACTTAGTAACACGAAAATATATTTGATACCATTACAGTCACAGTAACTGTAAACATTTAAAATATGAAGATTTGTATTACTGTACATACGTACTTACACTTAAAAAGTAATAAAATACTAGTATAAGTAAACAATAATTTGTCTCTTGCTCGTTGCAAATTATTTAATAGCTTTTTAATTAGTAATACTACAGTAGCACATCCCTCAGTAAAATATAAGACATAGGAGGTATCTATATGTCGCACCCCCTTTGTGTAGTTGTCCAATTCATGAAATAGACAACCAATTCATGGATCGTGTAATTTTAGATGTTTTAACAATTTGGACACTTTTTTGTCTAGTTTATGATATGGAAATCATATTTTTCCACTTTGTGATATCTTCTAAAATTATAAAATCTGGACATGACAATTTTCCATTTCACAAACTGTAACAATGTTTATGTCCAGTTTGCCCACATTTGAAATGTTACATTGCTTTTGCAATAAACATTTTTGTTTTACATTTATTTTTTGTTTGAATTTATACCTAAATCAGTAGGTATATAATCCATTTAGAAAACTCCCGTGACGTAAAAGTCACTATCAGTTGGTTAATATGAAAAACGCCAGTAGGGTGTTAGTAATTTTTGCATTTTATGTTGGCGCCATTTTCAATTTAAATTTCAAGGTTTTGTTTTTTTACCTTCACTTTAACATTTGAAGTACATTTCATTTAATTTGGTTGCATATACAATAAAAGGTTACTTACTAAAGTTATTAATAAA
Source organism: Agriotes lineatus (assembly GCA_940337035.1). Classification (NCBI taxonomy): domain Eukaryota; kingdom Metazoa; phylum Arthropoda; class Insecta; order Coleoptera; family Elateridae; genus Agriotes; species Agriotes lineatus. The sequence continues at coordinate 35,996 of CALNHX010008380.1, read as the reverse complement.
TTATGTTTTTACTTTGTTTCACTAAAACTAACGGGTGTTCATAAACAGTCGTCATCCCAGTTGCTTTGAAAAACAAAATGTTATGTCTTTGATTAATTCGTGCAACACATTGAAACGTCATTGAGTACTGTCATAGCTCATTTTTTCTCAATTTTAATAGACATACGTTTCTGAAGTCAAAACCTACTGGGATGACGACTGTTTATGAACACCCGTTACAATTCATATTTAAGTTTAGCAAAATAACAAATAATTTTTCATAACCTTACTTACAAGTTTGACGTTAAGTACATTCACTAAAAAAGTTGATAGGTTCTGTACATAAAGTACACTCCAAAATTTTCATTTGACAGCGTAAACGTCACGGGAGTTAACTGAATGGATAATAGTAAAATGCTAATTCTCGTATATTCTATCTTCTACGACGAAACGGCAATTATATGATTAACTGGATACTTGTAGATAGCTATCCACTTATATTATCATTGAATTGTTTAGATGTTACCCAAAATATAGATAAGCAATGCTATAGTTAGTTCATAAAGTGGAGAAATACATTTTCCATTTCTTGAACTGAAAAACAGTGGCCAAATTGTGAACAAACCTAAAATTACCCAATCTGGTTTCAGTTCATGAATTATTGAATGTCTATTTCATGAACTGCACGATTATGATGCTCTGCAAGTGTTATAAAGATGTTGTGTTGTGAGAAATTGTTGAATAACCTACTCCTGAATTTTAAATGTAAGAAAACTGGAGTACTTTTTATACAGTTGATAACGTGTTTCTGGAACTGTTTCGTACCTATTATTATTTAATTTATCAGTGTGGTAATTATGACAGTAATAATATAACAAGAGATACCTATATATTATTTATAGTTGAAATACTTATTTAAAAAACTTGATTCATTAAAGCGATCGGTATAAGAGATGACAAAAAATTAAAAATTAATGTTATATTATTTTGTTAACAATATATTTTATATTTTAAATTATTATTACCTATATACGTTATTTATTTTATTAAATCGTGTAAGTAATAGTATCTACAGTAGTGATGCAACCAAAAAAAAACCATTCGTTTTTTTAAAAACCTTTTTTTAACGAAGCAGTGTGGTTTTTTAAATACATTTTTTTCACAATTATAGTGTAGCGAATAACAACAAGTAATATTCTTTGTAAAAACAAAAAAGATATTTCTAAATAAAAATAATACATTTCATAGGTAAAGTGAATTATAGAATTTATAACAAAAAAAACAAATATTTCTAAAGAAAAATAATGCATTACATTTCATAGCCAAAGTGAATATCAAAATTATATAACGCAGAAATTACTCGCTAACAGACATGGCTGACTCCTCAACTGACTCGGAGTTACTATCCAAGCAATTTAAGTCGCCGATATCACTGTCTGATGAGTGATGACTGATGAATCGCTAACGTAACTTGATTCGTCAATCTTATAGTAATACGTAATATGAGTAGGCAGTAGGTATAAATTGTTACTTTTGTCTATTAAAGAGCATGTAAATTTAAAATAAGTTAAAATTTTATCGTTTGCTTACTGCCTTCAACCATTCCTACCAAAAATGAATAAAAAACAAACACAACCGGTTTTTGTGTTTTTTTAGGTTTTTTATTCCATTAACAAAAACGCGTTTTTTTACATCACTAATCCACAGCAAATTTATCTCATCGTAATTAAGATTAAAACAATAACCGTTTTTACTAATTTCATAATAAATTAATTTTTATGAGTTGACATTCTCAATAAAAAATATAAAATGCATTTAAAAATCAATGTGTTAAGATCAAAGTTGCTAACAGCATCGATATAATTATGCAGAAAATTATAAAACTAGGTATAAAGTCACAAAAAATAACATAAAATAATTAGTAATAAGTTGACATATCAATTAAATTAGAACCAATATATTTATTATTCAATAATGACCAGGTTTTTCTCTATTCTTATTCTGACCGAATTGACTGGAGTGCTTGTGCATGAATGATGAAACATAGTGTTGGTAACTGCACTTACTATTTAGCGGAGTCGTTGAGCTGGTACTCGTTCGAGCGGCCAAAGCATTCTTGGACACCAGAGTCGGCCCACAACCGCTTCATAGCAGCCAACAGTTCTTCTGAAAATGGTTCCGTATCTTCCATACGCTGAATAACATCGAAAACCATTTTGCCATCGATCTGTAAGAAATAAAATTTATAAGTGGGTGCGTGTTTTCGTTCTGGCAAATACTAGTCTTTAGTTCTTTTTATTCTCGCCAGAGGTTAAAAATTAATATGAAATAAAATTTTACATATGTTACAACTACGGAAAGATTAGTCTATGGTTGTATTTTAAAAGAATTGCGAATTCACCATTGGTGTACTTTTTTGCAAGCTAGTGAATTTGAAACAGGGTTATCTTTTTTCGAAAATATCAATCTAAGCCTTTGTTGTAATAATTAGTAACTATGTATTTTATTTTTCAAAGATATCTCTACATAGCAAACAATAAGTACAATTTAGGGATTATTTATTTATTTATTTATTAATCCTCAAACAGGCATTATTGCCTTATTACATGAGGAGCTTTATATAAACAAAATAGAAACAGTAACATAAATAGGTGGAATCTACACAATATCAGTACCTAAAGTATCATCAGAATCTCACTGATATGAGTATATAAATGTTTACCTATAATTACACAAATTAAACTACTAAACATTTTGTGACTGACCCAAAAAATATCTATATTCAATAATAATAATAAAACCTATACACCATCTTGCTTCGGAAATAATTTTTAATATATGTTGTTTGAAATTTAAATTTGTAGTTAAAGTAACTCCCAAATCATTAATATTGCTTATACGAGTTAGTTGCAACGAATTTAATGTGTAATTTATGTGAAAATGATATATTTGACGAAAGTTACTTGTTAGTGAGGTTACAATCATTTCTGTTTTGTTCCGTTAAAAATTATTCGAATTTTTGACTCAAGAACTTGATATGTAAGTAATAGCTTTATAATATGAAGTATTTTTTACCATCCTGAGTTATTTTATGTTAAATCTAAGTAAGACTTTAACCATTTGACCACAGCAGCCGGTGTCTAAGGTACCTGGTAGTCCAGATGCCTAGACCTTGTCCATATTTTGCATGCATCACGGGCAAGTTTGTCAGCACTAGTCAGGGGCAAGTTTGGCAGTGCCCGCAAAATTTTTTGTTAACTTTGATCTGATTTTTTAGGTACAATTATGCGTACATACAAAATAAAGACACAAAATTCATATGGTGAAAAAAAATGGAAATCAAAAAAATTTCCACTGTGGCAAAAAAATATGAAATATCAAGGGCTACGTTACAGTATTGACAAGAAAGAGCTTCCAAATGTTTATTGCAAGGGTCCTTTCAAGCTAGTGTTTAATCAAAACATGAAAAACAAACGTAAGAAGCAGACTGTCACACTACAGAAGATGTTTTATGGGATGTCTGCAGTTAATATTAGACGATTAGCTTTTCAGTATGCGGTTGCAAATCAGATACCACAACCATTTAATACATCTAGGAAGACGGCTGGGAAAGATTGGCTGCTAGCATTTATGGATAAGACGCATCAGAATTTGAGAACACCCGAAGCAACAAGTATGGCGAGAGTAGCTGGATTATCAAAGACCAAGGTCACTGCATTTTTCTCTCTACTAACGGAGATTAAAAATGTGCATCAATTACCTTTAGATAGAATCTGCAACGTTGACAAAACCGGCATCTCTTGCGCGCAAAAACCAAGAAAAATTGTTGCCGAAAAAGTGTAAAACAGCTTGGAAAGCTCACATCAGCTGAGAGGGGGAAAAAACATTACACTTTTAGGTAACATTAGTGCAGGAGGGTAGCAGATAGGCTCTTCTTTATGATCCGGGTAGAGAACAGACTTACTTCAGGGGCGTAGTACCCCTGCCCACGCGAGATGTTGATTATCTCCACCTCCTAAAACTAGAGAAATCGGGGCCCAACCTTGATTCCTTTCACACATACTCTATCAGGACTATGAACGGGAGTAAACGCCTTGAAGAATTTTAGAAGAATTATCGCAAATAAAATGGCATGTCCTCGGTCATGATGGTGTAAATATAGAGAGAGTGAAGATATTTCACAGTCATACGATCAAATTGGGGAAGAAAACCAAACGGCAGAAATTGACAGACATATTCGTGTGACATGGGCCGCTGCTGGAAAACTTAGGTATATACTGCAAGACCTGAACATCCCAATAAACCTAAAGAAACAAGTTTTAATATATGTGTATTCTACCGTTACCAACCTACGGAGTTGAAACTATGGTACTTACTATCAAATCTGCTAACCGACTCAAAATAATGCAGAGAGCCATCGAACGTCTCATGTTGAGCCAAAGTCTCAGAAACCATATCAAGAATGAGAAGGTCAGAAAAAGAACAAGAGTGGAGGACGTGATGGAGCCTATAGCAATATCAAAATGGAGCTGGGTCGGTCATGTTGCATGCCAGGAAAACTGTAGATGGACCAAACACATTGTACAGTCGTGTTCATTAAAGTGTTGTACAGAATTTGTGGTTTGTGAATATGAAAACCGTATACAAAGTTCAAAAAAGTGTTGTAGGGTAACTGCCCCAGTAATGGACACTGCGCCAGTAATGGTCACTTCTATTAATAAAAACCAAATAAAATTCAAACTACGCGCCATAACTCTTGCATTTTGGTGTCTAGTGTGTATTGGTATCAATTACAACGAACTTGCGAAAAGTTGCGTACCTAACTTCAAGGTGCTGGCATAAAAAAATATTTTGTGGTGGCGGAACTGCCATTCACCTGTTTTAACCTTACTTATGAGAACGTGTTTCGAGATTAGTTTGTTAACAAAATTGTGTGAAATTAGAGTGTTTTTAATTGGCTTTGATGCCTTTTGTATAGACGGTAAGTACATAAGTAGTGGTAATAATTGATGTATGATAAATTTTAACTTGGTTTTAATTTATGAGGGGGTGACCATTACTAAATCACGAAATTTCATAATGCGTCATTAATGGTCACTGGGGGTGTCAATTTCTGATCACGTACATTTTAGTAATGGTCACCTCATTATAGTTTAAAGCAGTCGGAAAAATGTTGTAATTTCTTTCACTTTTACTATCAGATATGGCACCAAGAAAGAAAGATGGGAAATCCAGGAAGATTTTTTCATATAGTGATGAAAACTTACGAAATGCAATGAAAGCAGTTACTGAAAATGGCATTAGTAAAAAATTAGCAGCACTCCAATTTGGCGTTCCTCGTTCTACACTTATACGAAAACTGTCTGGTCGTGTTCCAATTCAAAGAAAAATGGGACCCAAAACAGAGTTATCTGAAGCAGAAGAAGAAATGTTAGTAAATTGGATATTGTCTATGGCTCGGAAGGGATTTCCCGTACACAAAAGTAATCTTATGTTGACTGTTAAAAAAATTATTCAAGAAAGTGGAAGAGAAACGCATTATATATCAAATGAGGGACTGCCAGGACGTTCTTGGTTTGAGGGTTTTCTCAAGCGGCATTCAAATATTAAAGAAAAGCATGCAGAGTCAGTTAGTAAGGCTCGTGCTGCTGTAACTCAAGACAGAATTGAAAATTGGTTTGATGAAATATCAACTTATTTAAAAGAAGAAAAAATGGAGGACATACTTCAAGATCCAAGTAGAATTTTTAATGGCGATGAAGCGGGATTTAAGCTATGCCCCAAAAGTGGAAAAGTGTTAGGGCCTGCTAATAATATTGTAGATTTTTACGAGAGGGTTACTTCAGAAAAAGAACAAATTACAGTTATGGCGACCTTTTCTGCAAATGGAAAAGCTGTGCCTCCCATGCTTATTTTTCCGTACAAAAAAATGCCTAAAGCAATAGTAGAGTCAGTTCCGAGTAAGTGGGGTTTAGGGAGATCCGAAACCGGTTGGATGAACTCGGAAGTTTTCTATGAGTACATTTCGAATCATTTCATACCGTATTTAAAATCTGAGGATATTATCCGCCCAGTTATTCTGTATGTGGATGGCCATAGGTTTCATATGACTAAAGAAGTTAGTGAATTATGCGATGAGAACGGAATTATATTGCTTTCATTATTTCCAAATACAACGCATATAACACAACCGGCAGATGTTGCTGTATTTAAACCTCTCAAGGCAGGATGGATATCAGCAGTAAGAACATGGAAATTTGAAAATTTTCCTAAGGAAGTTACAAGACATACCTTTGGTGTAATTTTATCATCAGTTTTCGATAAATATGCTACCACTAAAACAATTGAAAACGGTTTTCGAAGGTGCGGTTTGTATCCATTTAACAAAAATAACGTAGATTATACAAAGTGCATTCCAAATAGGAAAGCTGAGTTAATGAGTGCTGACGAACAGCAAGATAATTTAAGTAAAAGGTTACTTTTAAAAATAGAAGAAAAAATTGAGAAGAATGAACTTGATACATTTTTGGACACATACACAAGAAAAGCAGAATGGGCTGGGAATCTTGAGTCCCTTAAACTGTATAAAGTTTGGGCAGCAATAAAGAATGAAGGTGAATCAGAAAATGCAAAACGGAAAGAAAATGTAACATGTGTACCTTCCGCGAAACAAAATGTAACTCAGAATTTAGAAGAATCGAATGGAGATCTCACGTTAGAGGATAATGGAGAAACTTACACACCAGAAATTCGTGATGCTAGTTACATATCACCTAAGCCACACACTTCATCAACAAATCGTTGGTGTACTCCAGAAAATGTGAACACTCACTTTTATGAAAAGAAGGAAGCTGAAGGCTTTAAAGTCCCAACACCATTTAAAAAATGTTTGGTATTTCCCAGAACCCCTGAAAAGAAGAAACCACAACGAAAACGACAACTCTTTCCAGCGGTTGTATCCAGTGGAAAATATAGGGAGTTCTATGAAAAGCAGATTGATAGTAAGTCGACCTCTAAATCAAAAAATAGAAAAGAATCACAACCCATTGCAACTAAAAATGATGGCAGTTCTTCGGAATCGGATATGGATAATATACCTTATGATGATGAAGATCTGGATATAAGTGAGCCGGAAAACCTAAATTTGATAGTTGGACAACATGTTATTGTGCGATATGACGACACATATTACCCAGGTTTAATATTAAAAAAAGACGATGAAGGAGCTGAAATAAAATCGATGAAAAGAGCAGGACTTGATTGGAAATGGCCATCAAGAGATGATATCCTTTATTATTTTAATGATGACATCATATGTGTCATCGATGATCCAATATTAAAAAACAGTAGGGGTTTGTTTTCTGTTCCTAAGATGTCTAAATATGAATAAATTCTTTTTGTTTAAAGTTCCTAATTCAATAAAAAATTAAAATGTTTTATTGGTGTCCGTTACTAAGGCCAGTAGTGCCCATTACCTACACAACTATGTCCATTATTGGCACATTTGACACAATTTTGTTAAATTATTGCTAGTAACTTTACCTTTATAATTTAATTTCTTTAACCATACATATCGTAACCTATATAAAGTGAGGTTTCTTTTTATCACCTTACATTTTACATTCAATAAAGGTAAGCATTTACTACACTAGCTTAAAGTCGAAATAATGTCTTCGGTGTCCATTACTGGAGCAGTTACCCTATATGCAAATATTTGGAAAGTATACATCCAGGTGTACCTGGTTAGTGATACGGTGTGAGCCTTTGTTGTGTAAAAACACAACTACCAATAAACCTATAACTGTCTCTGTACAACACATTTTTGAACACACTGTACAGTGGAGACTTACGCCCGTATTCATAGTCATTCGCCAGCGGATCGCCGGCTACTCGTCAGAGTTTCGTTATGAATAGTATGTTGGCGGCACTGTACGTCTATGTCAAATTCGAGGTTAGCAGGTTAGATTTTGCGTCAGTTTCTGTCAAAACTGACTGAAAACCTAACCTGATCACCTCGAATTTGACATGACGTACAGTGCCGCCAACATACTATTCATAACGAAACTCCGGCGGCTCGCCGGCGAACGACTATGAATACGGCTGTTAGACTACATAAACGAAGCATTGGAAGACCGCAATGACATTGGCTCGATGACAATAAAGAAGCAGTGAGGAAAGGATGGCATCAGGTGGCACAAGAATGAACAGAATAGAAAAAGCATGGGAAGGTCTATGTCCAGGAGTGGACTGTCAAAGGCGGTTAAAAAAGAAGAAGAAGAAGAAGTGCAAGAGAAACGTTTACTACACCAATATTCAAACTTGTTGAAAACGATACACGCAGTATGGCAAACCCAAGAAGATTGGATACAGTGCAATAACTGTAATGGATAAGCCAACAAGAACTATACTAATTTTCAAATAAGCATGCAGTACTTGGAACTAAGTAGTAATCATAACTATGGCTGTGATTGGTCGAAACAAAGTCATCATTACAACTATCTGAAAATCAAATATTTTTTCAAAATTGTCAATTAGACATTTGGTATGAATCCTAAAAATATAAAAGGAACACTGATAAACAGTGAATAAAAAGGCTGGCCTACAACGTTTATTTAAATTATTCAGGGCAAAATTATTGTAAAGGACGAGCAGTCAAACAAACTTATATTTTCCTAATGTAAAACTGAGTTTGAGTTCAGAGCGCCATCTACTGCATTCTTATTTTAAATTTAGTATACACTGTTTATATTGATGAATCTAGTTTGTTTATTTGCGATATTTGTAGGAATTAAATGTATAATATGATCAAATATTATTTTCATCTAGTATGGCTATGAAATAATTCCTAATGAATGCAACAATAAGCCACTTAAAAATAAAACTAGCAGTCCAGTGAGACAAATGTCTCATTTAGTAAAACAAAAAAGACCCTTTTGCAAATAGAAAGCGTATTCACCACACTAAGGTACCGTTGCGGCCAACTCAAAGTGCACGGCAGATTTTTAGCTTGTAATACGATATTCTAATCATAGACGTCGAGTTTTGACGTTTACGTTTGTCATCAACTGTCATAGAACTGAAAACTCGGAAAATTCCTAGCCATTTGTCAGAAGCAGAGAAAATGCGAGCTATTACAAAACTGGAAGAGAACTGGTCGCTGAGTCGAGTCGCAACAGATTTGCATGTGAGCAAGAGCTGCACTTTCAAAATTAAAAATCGTTGACAGCAGAGACTTCTGCAAGAAAAGTTTTGTTAACACCAGAGAACAAAGAATGAAGAGTACAATTTGCAACCGTCTATTTGAATGAGATCGACGACTTTTGGAACACGACTGTTTTCTCAGGTGAAAAGGTATTTCAATCATTTACCAATTGACGATTAAGGGTGTGTAGACCACAAAATTCAAGATTTGAGGAGCAATATTATGTTCAACCCTTAAGGAGTAGTGGACGATTCTCTGTAAACGTATGGGGATGGATCAATGCTCACGGATCTGGGGCGTGCTAATGGTCGACTGAATGCTGAAAACTTCGCAACATTTTGCAAAATGTGATGCTGCCATCTGTAAGAGAGGTCTTTCCTAATCAATTTACTTTGCAACAGGCAAGATATTATCTAATTAATTAATTTTGTGTATGTTAACGTAATTGATAACATTATTTTCACAGGATAACTGTCCTGTGCATACAGAAGGGGTTGTTCATTGATGGTTTGATGAGAATAATATCAATTTATTACCATGGCCTGCAAGAAATCCGGACTTGAATCCCATTGAAAAAGTTTGGGGCTATTTAACTACAAACATTTATACCAGGGATTTTGCACCAAACAAAACCGATGAATTATGGGAAAGAATAAAAAATGCTTGGAAGGAACTGAGAGAAGGATACAATATGGAAACATTGGTCAACTCTATGCGAAAGAAACTGCAAAGCGTAGTAGCAATTGAATACTGATACATATTTATTAAATACATATTATTATATACCTAGTTTGTGTACTTGTGAAACTTTGCTAAAATACAAACATTAAAAAAGTAATACCTATTATTATAACCATAAGCAACGCCACTGGAGAAACCCCCATTTAATAAGCCGAAAAATCGCAAAAATAACCATAGTAACAAAAAACCGTGCACTTTGAGGTGTCCGTAACTGTACTATATTTATACGAGCAAGCTCATCCGCCATTTTGAGTTACTGAAAGTGGCGGAAAGTTCAAATTCTAGTTACTTTCCAAATAGCATACGGTAAGTCGGAAAAATAACGATCATGTCATTTAATTTAATCCGTCTTGAAAAAGATTGGTTTTTAAGCAAATAAGAAGAAAGCAGAAAAAATCGAAACGAAAACACTGTTAACTAACACGTACGTGGTTCAAATTAGAGAACTTTAATAGTACCTTAGTTCAAACAACAGTGACGAGTGACAGAACTCAATAGAATTGACAGATACAGCTGACAGCACAGAACAACACCTACACACTGTATAGATTTAAATAGCCACACTTGGATGAAGACTGTAATTATAATTAGCATCGTAATATAATGCAGCAAGATTTAAATCAGCATGCATTGTTCGTCTGGATCGAGCAGTACGTACTCCAATGGTTTCTAGTCTTGCTTGGTTGACAGACGACAGAACGCACGGTTACCGGTCACCGCAGCCAACGGCTTGGCGCTAAAATCCCTGTGACACAAAATCTAGATTTATTAATAAAGCACTCTAGTGTAGAGTGCTTTATTAACCAGGCAAGCTTATCCCACTAGATTTTGTGTCACAGGGATTTTAACGCCAAGCCGTTGGCTGCGCTGACCGGTAACCGTGCATTCTGTCGTCTGTCAACCAAACAAGACAAGAAACGGTTGGAGTACGTACTGCTCGATCCAGACGAACAATGCATGCTGATTTAAATCTTGGTGCATTCCATTACGATGCTAATTATAATTACAGTCTTCATCCAAGTGTGGTTATTTAAATCTATATACAGTGTGTAGGTGTTGTTTTGCGCTGTCAACTGCATCTGTCAGTTCTATCGAGTTCTGTCACTCGTCACTGTTGTTTGAACTAAGATACTATTAAAGTTCTCTAGTTTGAACCACGTGCGTGTTAGTTAACAGTGTTTTCGTTTCGATTTTTTCTGCTTTCTTCTTATTTGCTTAAAAACCAATCTTTTTCAAGACGGATTAAATTAAATGACATGATCGTTGTTTTTCCGACTTACCGTATGCTATTTGGAAAGTAACTAGAATTTGAATTTTCCGCCACTTTCAGTAACTCAAAATGGCCGACGAGCTTGCTCGTATAAATATAGTACCATTGATTAAAGAAGTATAAAGATATGCAACACAACGTTAAAATCTGTACTGCATCTCCTTGCTACCCGCGGCCCCCGCATCAAGCAACTGATTCACAATATCGTGGCGCCGCCGCCGTTTTAGCGCGAAATATCTCAACTTCCTTTCTCTGGCCACGGTGTGTTATCTTTTGTTTAGTTGCACTTTGTGTTATCAGTTAGGCAGTGAACATATATAAACCAATAACAAAGATTACGACGCTAAGCCATTTATAAATGTAACTTTCAATGCTTTGAACGTTCTTTAATAATACGGCACGCGTTGCTAACGATACATATGTTAATATCTATTTGTTTCGTAGGTATTTGTATTTTAACGGCGAAATATGGGAAAACTAGATTCACTATCAATTTCCAAAATATTTGGTTTCCCCTGTTCATTTACTTGAGTTCGTATTTTTATTGGAAAAACCCAGGTTAATCGTTCACAATACGAATATTTAGAAAGTAATTTCTCCAATAGAATAAAAACGTCAAAGTTTAAAAAAGAGACAAGTGTAAACAAATAGGAGAAAAACCCATAATATTTTTTTTTATTATTTCGGAAAAAGTTTATAGAAAAGTTCCCCATATGTGAGAAGGTGTGCTTTTTATTTTTTCAATTGTTATTAACAAATAAGTGTTTTTTAATATATTCTTAATTAAAAAAAATATAACTTCGTTATTTATTTAAACCATTGCCTGACATTTGATAACATAAGGTTTTGGGGTTCACAGATTACGAATCTGGCCTCAAAATTGGTCTAAAAACAAAAACGGCGTCTACAAAATGGCGTCAAGGGTCTAATTTTTTATTTTTTTTTTAAATTTTTATTAGATGTGTAGGGGTTTTTGGGGTCGCTGATTACGAATTTGACATTAAAACTCAACTAAAACACAAAATGGCGGATCCAAGATGGCGAAAAAGCGTATTTTTTTTATTCGAACTTTATTTCTTATCTATATAGGGTTTTTTGGGTCGCTGATCTCAAATTGTATGTTAAAAATTATCAAAAATTAAAAATAGCGTCTTTAAAGCGGCAAAATAGCTTTATTTCTGAATTACTCAGTAATTATAAATATAGCATTAAAAGGTTAATTTTTATTCTGTACGATTATTATTATTATTATTTAATAAACATTATATACAAATAAAATTCTAAATTGTTAAATTAACTCAAATTTAAATAGATTAAATAGATTTAAATATAACATACGAATACATACGTTTAAATTCCAACGCCTAAAAATGTGTTTTCTACAACCTCTTTGTAGAATTTCCAAAAGATATTACTGAATTAATAGATTTTTCTGTTTGTGACGGACGGAGGAATGTTATTACATAAAAACAAATGGCAACTTGTTCAACAGTATGGTGCAATTTTAGATAAATTAATTTTATTGTACGTAATTATCGAAAAAGCAAGTGTTTTTGTCGATTATCAGAAACATAGAATAAAATGTGCTGAAAGAGACCGACGTCTAAAAACGAAAACTGCACCAGATATTCGATTTGAAAGGGACAGGTTTTTAAAGTTGTATCAAGAAAAACTTCTGGCAAATGTCTTTCATGTCGTTTTATTGATTTTTCAAAAGAAACTTTAGCTGCAAATAATATCCCTGCTCTCAAGCTGAAAGTGATGCTGATCGGTTAATAGTTACAACAACTCTCAATGCATCAAATAAAAACATAGTCGTAGTATCAGAGAATATAGACCTATTACTTTACTACAGCTTTAGTTTCTCCTGATAAAGATATATATATATTTTAAACCTGCCAAAAATAAAAAACTATCTTCTTCTAAAAGCCTGCAATTTGCGTCATTTACCTTGTGTCATTTACCTTTAACGTAGATTTGCTTACCAAGCGGCTTGTCAAATTTAGGGGAGATAAATGATTGAAAAAATATGCGATTAAATGAAAAACGATAAATAGAAAAGTTGTTGAAATTGGTGAGCTCAATCATTGGTTAAAATATTTGCACTCATTTTCATAACACCCTGTATGTAGTACTTATATAAATAATATTTTGAAGCATAAAAACTTTAAGCTGTTACATATGTTTTTTAAATTTCCTGGTTTGCTGTAATATTCTTGTAGCTGTTTAAACATTTGAGCGAAATGCAAAATAGCTATTTTTGTATTAAGGGCGTGAAGGAGGCGATTTTGGCCCGCGGCGGAATTATAAGCCAGAGGCCCGAAGGGCCGAAGGATTATAAAACGCCAAAGGGCCAAAATCGCCGTTCACGCCCGAAATGCAAACAAGATTTTTTGTAAAATCCACCATAAAGCTTTGAAAAATAAATAGCACGATTCGTTCTCAAAAATCAAATTGTTGTTGGTTGCCAATGTGATGCTGGTTTTTTAGGCCTTAGGGCGCAAAATGCATTATTTACGCCCGCAAATTTTTTTAGGCCTTAGGGCGCAAAAGGCACTATTTACGCCCGCAAATTAATGCATAAATGACCTTATTTTAATACGATTTTACAAAAACACATTTTATTTTAATTTTGTAATGAAACAACACAGATTTTAAAAACTAAAATTTTATTCTTCTTTAAATTTGTTACAAAGGAAAAAGCAAACCAAACAATAAACAAATAAAACATTCAATCATCCAAAAATTAAATAGTTTTTTTTCTGGAGTTGGCTGCTGCAAATTCTTTTATAATATTGCCAAAATGAATTTTATGGAGGATCTCTTGCTCTATAGCTAAGATTGCCAAACCAGATAATCTTTCTTGTAACATGGTAGACCGCAAATACTTTTTTTTATTACTTATTTTGAGAAGGATCTCTCACCAGAAGCTACAGACACAGGTAAAGTAAGCAATATTCTTAATGTAATGGTAATATTTGGCAGATATGAGGTTAGATTGTTTTCAAATATATATTGTAGAAGTCGAAAGGATTTGACGCTTCAGGTAATGGAAACAACCTTAGGGCTTTAATCTCGTTAAATAAATCATTTTCTTCTACTTCAGTCTCCTTCTTTTTCTGATTAGTTAGCTTTTGTTGTAGAGCACGACAGCTTTTTAAAAGATCCTCTTCATTTAATTTAAAAATATCACTAAAAAAACAAAAACGTTCTCATAATCAGATATAATTTCAAATCTACTATTTAAAGAACTTAGTGTTTGATCAATTATTTTTAAAAAATAAATTTATTTTAAGCGTGGTTTTTGGATCTTGAGGTGTCTCATACCTCTGTTCATAATCGAACAATTTTGATTTCGTCTAACAGTATTTAACGGAGGAAAACCTTGCTCTATGTCAAGAGCGGCTGCTAGTTTTCCAGCTTGAGCAAGTTATTCCTCGAAAAGATTATCATAATTTTTATTCAGGGTATTGCATATTGCGCACAGAATTAACTAACCAATCGATTTTATTATATTTAATAATTAAAGCTAAAGGAATAGCTATTAGATTACAAAAATATAATGTTTTCTGTCACAATAGGAATAGGTCATTATGTCAACGAACATTATATTATGAATTGAGATAAAAAAAAATAATTTCTTTAGTGCCTTAGTGCTTTGTTCATTGGAATCGTTTGAAATTGTTGAAAAATTAATAGCAGTTTATTTATCTAGAACGAAAAGTGGCATTTTAAAGACCAGAAAATTGGAATTACTTGCGAGGACCTTTAAAAACACTTTTCGTTCGTGGTGAATACAACGGTTTATTTCATACTGCAAGTTTAATGAATTTTAAATAAAAAGTTGTAAATCATTTCAAATTTCATGTCAACAACTGACGTATCATTTTAATAA
Source organism: Agriotes lineatus (assembly GCA_940337035.1). NCBI lineage: Eukaryota > Metazoa > Arthropoda > Insecta > Coleoptera > Elateridae > Agriotes > Agriotes lineatus. Next base: position 20,909 of record CALNHX010008380.1, on the reverse strand, counting down.
TACCTAATAATAATAATAATAATAATGTTTATTCAACGGATTATACCATTTACAATATTATACTAAAAAAACAGCCAAATACAACAAAAGTTAATATTTACCATATAAAGAAAATAAAATAACAGTAACGAAAAAAAAACATGCATGCAGGGTTGCTGGGTTACATATCAAATAAAGATTTTATATGCCTAATAAAAGTGTTAAATGGTATTCCAATAATATCAGCTTTATTTGTCTTATTAACAGTTCCTACAATTCGTTGCAGCGGACTATTATTACAATAGTTGGTACGGCGATACTCTTGTAGCAGCATATGCTGTAACCTGACATTGAATGCAGGAACACGTACTTGAATTTTAAAATTTTACTTTAAAGTACTAGGATTTTAATGTTCCATTTTTTGTACCATAAATAATCTGAAAAATGTCATTTTTGACATCAGTATGAAATAAAAATTCAAACTGTATACAAATCTTCGGTTTGGCGCCCCTTTAGAGCGGCGCGGTGCACGCGTTGCAAACGCGGTTGCGGGGGCCCTGCAGAGCACGATCCAACCAAAGCTAGATGTTCGCACGACAGCTGTTGCCGGCAAACTGAAAAAGTTTCGGTAAAAACGGCGAGAGACGCGCCATCTGTAGGTCGCTACATTTCTACAGCACAATCAGCTCCGTAAAGCTGCGTATCTTCTTCTACTTAGTTAATCAATGGTTTTAGATAAGGTAGCGCCATGCTTAAGAATCAGTCTTCAAATGTGTATTGCTGTACCGTGCTCCGGGAGGACCACCTTGGATCCAGTCGGGGTACACATACTTCGCTTTGTATACAACGTAAGGTGGTAACATTTGCTCATCACCAGTAATCGCAAACATTATGGACGTTGACGTTTTAGAGTTATCAATTGCTCTATTTGCATGCTTGGATTTTTTGTTGATCGTCTAAAAGATGTGTTTCATCGTAGTTCACTAAGTTTTGTACTGGAACTTTTCATAAAATATTCACACCAATTGTCACCTGGGCGGTTCTCTTTAAAATGAGTTATTGTCCTACCCTTTTTGTCAAAATAATGCTTAACGAAGTCTTTTAAAACGGCCTGGGTGAATGGAAAATTAAAATGAGCAGCAACTTCTAGAGCTTACACTTACAATTTGTTTCTCTTCCTGAACTCCAAATACAGGTGGTCTTCCTAATTTATCACCATATAAGCCCTTATATTTGTCGTACAGTGTTGATCTTGACACTAAAAACTTCTTAGATGCTTGTCCAAAAGATAGATGATCTTCAACTACTGCTCGTAATGCACTTTCCATGCTTTCCTCTGCATAATTTCTTCTATAATGTGTCCCAAGAATGTGTTTATGTCTGCGAGGCATAATATTTTCATTGTAGATATAACCCTGGAAAACCACACAATCTATATTTCTGAGTTTTTTTCGAAAATGAAAATCAAAAATTTAAAAACAACCTGTAGGATTTGTTATTGATGTTATGTACTAATATTTTTCTCAAAGAACCGAATCTGTATGAACAATATTTGAGGTTATATACAAAGGTTTGGGTCAACTTTGATGCACGGTCTGGTCTATTCCGCATGCACTGCCAGCGATGTAAGGTTGATGGTACGATCAGCGTACGTCAAAATGTGGGTGCGCGCTATCGTCTCGTAATGTTTAAAGCAATGTTGTTGCGCTCTCGGCGGTGATTCAGGTTAATGGTTTATGTTAGTTGTTAGGTCTTGATGATTTTTTTAGAGAAAAAATACGAGAGAGAGTTTGCTCACGTTACATTTTTATGTCACTGTTACATTTTTGCGCGTGCGCAATAAACCGGACTGTGGACCAATTCACATATTCAGCTGACCTTCATACAAGCGGCCATTTTTGACTAAGGCACAAGATTGCCAACTGTAGGTGCTAGAGCGGAAAATTCAAAATAAATACCAGTTGTCCGATTTAATCCCTGCTATCCGATATATCCCCTGATGACGGTACCTGTAAATTTTTAATAAAACATTTTGCATTCGTAATAATTTATTTTGCAGGACTTGTTGAAGTTTATTCAGGTAATTTCTTGAAGTATCACTCCGTACACTACATCCATAGGAGAATATTGGTCTGATTATCGACTTGTGTATTAGAGTTCCACAAGTAATTTTTAAAGGAGAATTTTTGTTTATTATGTGGTATAAGATACCCAGTCTTGCATAACTCTCCGACATTTTTGTTTCTGTGAAAGCTCCAGCTTAGTCTCCGAGGTATATACCGAAATAGCACACACCACAATTTTTAGAGTTCCATGTAATGGGCGTGTTATTAATAATATTAGGGGGATTCACGGTTGGCAGATCGTAAATATTTTGGTTTCACACTTATCTGCGTTTATGGTTATGCACCATTTGTTAAACGATGTTTATTTCATCAATACATTCCTGCAGATTGTTTGCTGCTGTATCGATTTCATAATCCTGTGTGATGATTGGCGTATCATGGGTAATTGATTGTTAAAGATTTAATTCAGCTCATTTTGATTGAGTTGATTATTCGGTCGTTTATAAGCAGACACTATTCTCAGTGGAAGATTACTATTTACATTTAGTTTGATGGCTACAGCTTCTAAATAATGAACAGCTTTTATTTCGACTTAGGTAGCATCTAGGTTTCTTTTGATTATTATTGCGGAGCCTACTTCAGTGATTCGATCTTTTCTATAAATGTGGTATCCTGCGATTGTAAACCTTTCATTTGAGACCAGATGCCGTTCAGTGTGTCTTTCCAGAAAGGAAATAATTGTTGAACGTTGACTTTTAATGCCATTGGCGTTTCAATTTAACACAGTTAACTTATTTAGAATGGTGTGATTGTTTCTGCCATTTAGGGATAGCATTGGTATTAAAGAAATTTTTAATTTTATCTAGGTACTAGTGAGTCACCCGAACTACGTTTCGGTTCGCAAAATTGAGAGAGATTCATCAATATAAATTTAAAAAAAAAAAGGATGCATCGGCGGGATCGAACCCGGGGCCACCCGCGTGATAGGCCAGCACCCTACCCCACGACCACCTCTCTTGTTTGAATAATGCGCGCACCCGAGCTAATAGAGCACGGCGTAAGGCGCTCCGCCCTGCTGCCTAGAGGTGTTAATTAAATTAAAACTTGTTCGCACTTTTTTTGAAAATAAAAACCGGCCTACGATCTAAGTATAAAAATTAGCAAACTTTTAAGCCATCGTACAACTTAATCGGTCCAGTATCTTCGGAGGAGATAGCGAACAAACATAGACGCAAACACGCAAACACGCAAACACGCATACAAAGAGAGCACCGATTTTATGTTATAGATAGGGTAATTGCTTGAATGATAGATTCGAGGATATTGTGTATTATTGAGTTTGTACTTGTAGGATTTTGATTAATTATATTGAAGTAATTGGTTTTGCAGTATGAAGGATTGTTTCTTAAGATAGATGCATACGTTGTGTTGGATGTGATCTTTTCAGATATAGAGGCATTAGGGTTCCAAGATCTGATTATTGGGAATGAGTGAGCTTTATATTTTTTGAAGTACTGGATCCTATATAGGTTGTTGTATAATCTCCACAATTGACGCAGTTAGGAGAACCAGCGTCCTTAGTTTTCATGCATTTTGAGTAATGATGGTTATGTGGGCATTTTACGCATCTTGGGGGCAGATGGAAATAGTTCTTTTTGTGTCCCACCAGCTGACAGTTGGTGCATTGTGAAGGTTCATTATATCTACGTCGGATTTGTACAGATACCACACAGTAAAGTAAGTAATCTGTTCAGATTAAATATTTCTGTAATTGAAATAGGGACTTTACGTATTATCGCACAAACATTAGAATCCTCTGGGTTCTTGTATGTATAGTAGCTCACTTTATGAGTATCGTAAAATTTGGTTAACTTTCTGTAGTCATCTACACTATTTAAATTGATTCTCAGTTCCTTACCTTTATAAGTTGTAGTGAAATCTTCCGATACTGTTGACTTAATGTATGTGATTATGTTTTGGTAATTAGTACCATTTGGTAAAAATATTGGGGGGGTCTTCGGTTTTTCGCTATCATTGTTAGGTGTCTCGCTTTAGATAGGAATTTCTTTTACTAAATTTAAGGCATGGCATTTGTTTTGAGATACGATTGTAGCTGAACAAAATAGATATCTTTTGTTGTAATCGTTGTCTTGCGGAGAGGTTAGAGGACGTTTATTTTGGTTGCTGTTATTGATTATAGCTTTTTCGTATTCCTTGTCTATTGGGTTACCTATTAATTACATTTGATCCTTTGTAAATACTATTCGGAGCTTTAAGTTGAAATTTACTAAGGTGTCTAGATGTCAATTTTATGTATTTGTCCTTTAACAAGGTCCTCTTTCACTCTAAAGTGCTTTAGAGTAAGAGGGGACAACAATCTGTCCGTACCCTAGTAAATGTCAAATACGTCACATTGACATCAAGGAACTCTAAAATTTACTGGTTCACTGATATTTATATTTTGCATGGTTGATAAGATATTAAGAGTGTAATGATGTGGATTATTATTAAGACAGCTGTTGCGCTACGCTGCAATCTGCTGATCACAGAGTAACGTATTCACTTGTTCTACTTCTGTATGTGAAAGAATTAATTTTGGGACTAGCTTAAAAATTACCTGATTATTATTACAAACAGTTAAATTGTCTCTATTCAAAAGTTTTATTTCCATGTTTAAATTGTGATAGGTACATAATATACAGGGTGTTATGGAAATGAGTGCAAATATTTTAACCAGTGATAGAGCTCACCAAAATGAACAACTTTTCTATTTATCGTTTTTAATTTAATCGCATATTTTTTCAATAATTTATCTCCCCTAAATTTGACGAGCCGCTTGGTCAGCAAATCTAAGTTAAAGGTGAACGACACAAGGTATATTAAAACTGCAAAGTTCTTGCACAAAAAACATGCGGTCAATAACTTATCTACCTCAATTGATAAGGAACGTTGGTGACCAGATGTGAACTATAGGTTTTATGAGTGTGCGTTTAAATTAAAATATTATTCCATAGGCTGGTATGCATTTTTAGAGTAAAACTGTTTTGAATTTTAACTCAGTTTTGGGGGCGTTTTCGAAAAAATTATAAATGGAGAAGTTGTTCAGTTTAGCGAGTTCTATTACGGGTTAAAATATTTGCACTCATTTCCATAACACCCTGTATACAGTGACTGCCAAAAAGTCGGCATCATATTGGAAAAATTTAGATTTTTGATTTTTCAAAAAAACTTTACGTCAATAATTTGTGCTTGCCTAAAAACCTATTTAGCCCCTATTATATATACCGAGTGATTTTTACTTATTTAGAAAATTGTGTTTTTTGAAATCCAAAAAGTGCTATTTTTCGAAAATTAAGTAAGATTTCAATGAGATTTTTTTTAGAGTGCGTTAGTCTTAGCTAACTGAACAATCTCAAGGCCAGAAAACACCTACTTTTCTTTACCTTTAGCTAAAAATGTATTTTTAAATAATTTTTCAACATTTCACATACCAAGACTTAATTTTAAAATTCAAATATTTTTATGTAAAGACTTTAAAGATCTATAATTGGAAAAATAATAAAAAATGTTAGTTACTTCTTTAGATTTTGTATTATTTACCGAAAAGCAATACGTTTGCATCATTTTTAGGTTTTTTTTTATTTTTTAATTTTTCAATTGTAATAAATATCTATTTAAATGGCTTTCAAAAACGTGGATGTACAAACAAACATTAGAACATGTAAATTGGATAAAGAAGAATCTCCTTATTTAGACAACTGTAAAAGAACATTTACAGGATTTTTGTAACTGTAATTCATTAACAAAGCTAGATTAGACTTTTTAGAAGCCATTTAAATAGATATTAATCATCATTGAAAAATATTTCTCCTAAAAGGCACATTGCATCAAAAACGTAAAAATTATGCGAACATATTACTTTTCGGTAGATAATAAAAAATCTAAAGAAGTAATTAACATTTTATATTATTTTTTCCCATTATAAATCTTTCAAGTCTTCACATAAAAATTAATGAATTTGAAAATTAAGTCTTGGTATATGAAATTTTGAAAAATATTTAAAAAATTGAAAAATAAATGTTTAGCTAAAGTTAAAAAAAGTAGGTGTTTTCTGGCCTTGAGATTTTTCAATTAGGTAAAACTAACACACTCTAAAAAATCATTGAAATCTTACTTAATTAATATAGAGTACATAATAATACCTTGGCAGACATTATGAGTTAGGGTGGTACGTGAATTGTCAGAAAGGGCAAGAATCAAATTTCTGACCAATCACGTACTTTGATGCGTTGACAGTAATAGTTGATCATCCAATATAAGCTTTCTAATTCATTATTTTGGTTAATAAAAAACACTAGTAAGACAAAATTTTGTATGCACCACAGGTATTACTTGATGTTTCTACTCTCGGACTACTTCCAAACCCTCGAGCCAGAGGCCCTTGGGCTTGTAAACTTGTCACCCTTGAGCAGGCATAAACATCTTCATAATGCCCTTGAAATATAAATAACTATTTAATTTTAAAGTGTTGCAAAATATCCATAAAAATAAATAATAGTATACTATTTTATTGGGATTAAAATTGGTATTTTGTTTGACAAGCAATTGTGTTTGCATTAACAAGGCGAAGCACAGCGTAGCCGAGCAGACTCAAAAACAGAGTCACTTACTGTGCTTCTGACGTTTCTCATTTAAAAAACATTGGGACAACTGCATTCATAGCCGACCATGTAGAACTTACTTTTAGTACATAGAAAGTAAAGGTACTTCTAATCCTAGGAACTGAAAGTGTTGCTTTGCAACATATACTTTATGTAGCAGTTCGAAAAATGTCAACTTCAACGACAGATTGTGATATTAAAAGTAATGACTTTGAAGACGGTTGCAGAAAAAGCTATTTTAGTCCTTTAACGATGAAACCATACAGAGGAATTCCACCGCAAATCTAGAGCTAGTAAAACTATATAGTTATTGGAAATCTAAAAAAGAGTCTGACTTGAGTTTCAATTTTAAATTAAAAAATAATGTAAAGTTTACATTAGTTGGCAAATTCAGACCACCCTCCCACCTGAAAAATATCATTGTAAATACTCCTCCTAGTGAAAACACAAGTTATATCGTTAACTTATCTATTGCCTAGTTTTTTGAAATAATTTACATTTTATGTTCTTACAAAAATGCATTGGGATGAAACAGGAACATAGTTATCATATTTACAACATTCATAAGTTACTTTTGATAAAGCAACTTGGATTGCAATCATTGCTAATGGGATACAAGTTTAAACATCATTATAATAGTGTTATAAAACTAAATTTTATATTACAAAAACCATTCAGAATATTATAATAATCTGTATTTGTACTTACTTTTAAAATAAAAAGAATGTTTTTATATGTGTTTTTATTGTAATATTGGTACATTGAATTAACAATAAACTTGTTAATTCAGATCAACTAGCAGAAATATTGTACAAAAATTAAAAAAGGGGCCCCTTTATTTTAAAGTTGCATTTTACTTTTTTTTTAATTTCTTTTTTCAGCGTCCAACATAAACCAAATCTACAATTTAAAGTTTAATTTGGCATCTTCTGGACTTCATTGCGTCATGACCTTACTTTCATTCGCATTCAATGTGTAAAAGAGATTAACAATCAGATTTTTCGAACCAAGAGCAACGTCACATATGCCTTAGTCATCAGTTATACAGGGTGTTTTATGAGGAATGGTACGTATTTTAGTATGTTATAGTATCGTTCATTTTGAGCAAAAGAGTTTATATGAACATGTGTCATCAATTCAATGGTTACTGAGATATTGCGATTTTAATGTGAGCACATTACAGAGCAATCATCCATTAGACTGCTGTAAAACAATTGTTACTTATTAGCACTCGCAATTTTCACTGTTGGTCCGACGGCAACTCACATGTCAGCAAAATAATAAATTTGTTTATGCAGTAATTCAACTGACCGTCTCCAGTAACAATTGAGAATTGGACACATGTTCATATAAACTTTTTTGGTCAAAATGAACGATACTACAAGGTGGCGCACAGCCGACTGATACATTTTAAATCACTGTTGGAGTAGAAATATTTCTTTTAAAACAGCGAAACATGGATTTTATAATAACCAAAAACACCAAATTTTATTTTTTAAATATTACATCAGGCAGGTGGCCGTAAAGGTAATGCTGCACGCGCGGTTGAATACTGAAATGCCGTTGAAAATTGGGTCTTGTCTGTGTAATGGATTTAGTCTCATAATAAAAACGAAGTGCCACTGTACGATGAACTAAGGTCCGTTGCCCCATTATAATTACTAAACATTAACTTCAAAACTTACACTAACTGTTGTGAATAGCAAAATTGTGTTAGCACTGTCACTTTGACAGAAAACCAAAAACACAATGTATCAGTCGGCTTTGCGCCACCTTGTATAACATAGGTACTAAAATACGTACCATTCCTCCTGAAACACCCTGTATATTGCCAGAAAGTTTGATTGATAAATTTAGCTAATTCTACTTGAAGTCTTGTTTGAAAGTGCAATACATGTTACAAGTTACAGGTGGGTTGGTACTGTATTATGAACATTGTACGTCCAAAACTGCTTATAAGAGTTTTTTACAACACGAAATGGTTTTTACGACAAAGTGTCAGTTTGTTACATTACAAAATAGGAAAACTCTCTAATCGATTCCGTAATCCTGTTATGATGGGCTGTAACAAAGGTTGCCGGTTCACTCAGAAGGGGAAGTGAGATTCTTTATGACCTAAAATTAGGGTAACGATCCGGTAAATAAAACCAAGATGTTCTTTGCCAAGCGCCACCACTTTTCTGTCTAAATCGGGAAAAAAACACTACAGGTAAGCTAATTGTAAAAGTGGAACCAACAAACCCAACCTCTCTGATTCTACCTTGGCAATGCTTGAGCGGCGAACACAAACAGCTGAGTCGAACTTACCTTGACTTACATTTTCTTACAGCTGTCTGAACCAATGTACTCCTGAAAAATACACAAAATACACATGCAAACGTCATAAATCTATTAACAAAACACACCACTATATAAAATAAACTATATTAATGTAGGAAAATGTGTAGGTGACAATGAACATTAAAAGATTGCTTGTTACAGTTAAAAAATACTCGAAAAAGGTTAGTGAGGTTAATTGCGCAATGTTTAAACTAAACACAGGTGGTACGATTGACAACAAACGATGTAACTACATCCAAAACGGTAACAACTTTAAGTTTACACAAAGGAACTGCTTTATGACAATGAATCTTGACGCAAATACTTAAAATTAACTTCAAGGTGGTAATTTCTGTTCAACATCTTAATATTTAAATGAACGACAGCACTGCGTGCCATGGCGACACTTTGAAATCACTTTACTGTATATTTATACGCGTTACAATTACTATAAACTAACACAATACCTGTTGGAGGGATTCAGCTGCTCTGGTGATGTTGTTCAATCAAATTGTGGGTCACGTTCAAGCCATTGCCTCCAAAATACGGAAAAGAACTGCTGGAAACTGCATAGAGGCGATAGTCAAGCAGGTCTGAACGGCATTATATCACCAGGAAGGGTAAAAATGAAGCACGTATGAAAGGCAGGGTTACGGTACGATACTCGTGACTCCATTACAATGACAGTTTAAGACACATATGAGGTTTCCATTTGAAATCCGCTTGGAGCGTACTTGGAGATGCCTACTCCACTATACAAGGATCCCTTGGCTAAATATTTACCAACATGTCACTTAACACAGGGCTTGACAATAACAACGAACACTTGTGGACGGTCTTGGTGCTGGACGTTGATTGAATGCTCCGGGCTGGAATTCTAAAGCCAAATCACTCCGCGCAGGCATTACTTAATTGCGTACTCTGTTCAACTTATACAGTAACAGTTAAGACACATGAAGCGGTTCACACCGAGTCGGCGGGTGACTGCGATAAACACACGGAGTAGGGTAAAAAGTCGTTGCGTTACATATAACGATGACATGTTGCCCGTATTCCTATTAAAGACAATGGATTCTGACGAGGAATTTATAAAGTTAATAAATATTATACAGTAGTCGCGTCAATGAATACATAAAACAGGCAATCTTCGGAAGTCCTCAAGAACAGCTCCGATTTTGATGATTTTTTTTTTAAATTTGTTTTTTTATATTATTCAAAATCAGAAACCTTTTGGAGCGGGGACGGAATGATTTATATTGTTTAAACAATATTTATAATATTTATGTAGAAAAAATTCAGTTTTGTCTCTATTTTTCAAAAATTTTTTCATATTGTAAGTGTAGTATGAAAAATAATTATTTTTGATGGTTTAGTATGGAAAATAATTGTTAAAAATTTTTTTTAACAATAATTCAATATTTACATTATACAAAAATATGTATGCGTTACGTGTAAACGCTACATATATTTGCTTCTGCTTTACGTTGTATTAGAAAGTTTGCCATGTTATAGCATACGAACAATAGAAATGGACCTTTTGTTATTTAAACATATAGTTTAGATGAAAATTAAAATTTCTTTTTTTGTACAAAATTTAATAAAAATAACTTTTTAAAATTTCATTTAAAAAAGTAGGCTTTTTTTAATTAATTTCGGTGTGTGCTTTTAATTTAGGAATGAACGATTCTAATTGGACGTTTCCTTAGTTACCAGAACTGACCAACGCACTTAACTAAAATGAAGGCAAATACAATTCTATACAAAATAGGCTTGGATTTGAATATTTAATGAAATTTTAAAAAATCTTACAGAAAACTCGTGTTAGCGTGTTTATTTTTCATGCGTGTGGAAAATTAAACTCGGCTGCGCCTCGTTTAATAACCCTCCACACTTGTGAAAAAAGTTGCACTTCTAACACTTGTGGTCTAAATAACTAATACATTGTTTATAAAAAAATAAGAATTGTTTGTATATTAACATATAACAAGTATTTTCAATAGTAATATGAAAACATATAAATATCTCTTTTTTGCTCATTTTCAATGGATATGGTATTAAAAAAAAATTTTTTCTACATAATTATCATACATATTGTTTAAACAATATAAATCATTTCGTCCCCGCTCCAAAGGTTTCTGATTTCAAATAATATAAAAAAACAGAATTTTTAAAAAAATCATCAAAATCGGAGCGGTTTCTAAGGACCTCCGAGAAAAAGGCTTTATTGACGCGACTACAGATGTTAAAATTAATAATGAAACTATTGAACGCGTAAAAGAATTTAAATATTTAGGTTGTGTCATAGAGGAAAATTTATCCTTTTTCAGACATTTTAAATACATTACTAAGAAAATTTCAAAAAAAGTAAATGTGCTAAGTAGAACATTAAAAAATTTAAGTAGTAGCTGGGCAAAATTAACAATATACTTATAAAACAATCATCGCACTTCATCTTTATTTTTGTTCAACATTATTGTTTCTAATGAATAGCACTGAAATAGATATTTTGCAAAAAAAACAAAATAAAGCTTTACATATTACATTAGCTTTTAATAAATATGCAAGAAGACTGGATATGCTGGATGCCGCTAATGTTTTGAGGGTTAGGCAGACTATAACATACAACTCAGTGATATTTATATACAGGGTGTCTCAAAATTGACGCCCGTGCTTCTGGAATTTGACTCAGGGGGCTAAAAGAAATTGAAAACAAAGAGTGGAAAATTTTCCGTTTGTCTTTTGTTATCGAGTTATCAATAAAAAAACAAATTTGAAGGCCATTTTTTAACGTGTTAAAAAATGGGATATTTATTTACGTTACCATTGACGAAGTGAAAAAATGCACTTCGCGCACTAGAGCGCCAAAAATTTTCGCGCACTACATTGCGAAATAATATTGATATTCTTGTTTGACGGTTGTAGAAAAAATATTGTTTGTATTGAGTGCTCGAAGTGTTTTTTGTGCGTTCGAATTACTTTTTTGTGGCATTCTCACGCACAAAAACACTCACTTTGCGCACTTAATACAAAAATTACTATTTAACATCCCCATAACCACCTTATTCAATTATGCTATATAACAAATTAGAGCGACCGGGCGATAGAAGTTATTATTTACATTTCCATCAATAATTCGAAAACAAATGACAATCGGAAAATTTTCCATTCTTCATTTTCGATTTCTTTTAGCCCCCTAAATCAAATCCCAGAAGCACGGGCGTTAATTTTGAGACAACCTGTATAAAATGTTAAATCAATTAGTACCTGAACACCTTTTGAAACATTGTAAATATAGTACCGATGGGGACACAATTATATACCGATGGGGCCACAATTATATACCGATGGGGCCACAATTATATAACAGGTGTCCAGAAAGGGTGGGGGGATTTGTTTCGGTGCTCTCCGTGTAACGGCGCAGTTGGGAGGGGCACGCAAGGACAGGCTGGTACGCTACTCTTCGAAGATTTATTAAGCATGGAAGCGTACCCGGGAAACCATCGCGCTTTTTGCATACGCGCCTATTATCCCAATGGTGATTCGATCGTGGCTGCTCAACGTTTGTACCGCGCAGAACTCAATGTACGGAATGCACCGAAAGACGATACCATCAGAAAATGGATTCGAATGTTTGTGGGGATACCTTAAAGAGAGAGTGTATGCAAACAACCCACGAACTCTACAGCAATTAAAGCATAACATTTGCACCGAAATGGCCGTCATTTCTAGAGAGATGTGTAGACGCGTGATGGCCAATTTCCATTCTCGGTTACAGGAGTGCCAGCAGCGCGAGGGTCAACATTTGGACAACATAATCTTCGCCAGTTAATTTTCTAAAGTTAGGTCTGAAAACCACCAAATACATTTTTTTTTCCTAACTTGTATTTTTTTTTATTGATGTTACAATTACCCCCTACCCTTTCTGGACACGCTGTATAACAGCAATGAGATAACATGAACAAGAAAATAACACGTGCTGCTCGAGTAAGAAAGAGATAAACATAGTAGTAAATATTCGAGTTGGCATGATGCTCATTTTAATTATGACATAAGTCAACTAAACATGCCTACTAAAATAATTTTATCGTATGGTCATCTCTTTCTTACTCAAGCATTCTATTTTGTTGGTCATGTTATCTCATTGCGGTTATATACAGTGAATTTATTATAACGCGCAATGTGGCATACCCGTTTCCATAAAGACTTGATTGTTACTATTGGTTTCTAAGGGTACGCCATGCCATGTGTAAATGCGTTTATTTTAAAATGCAATATATGAACCGTAATTTTATTGAAAAAAAGCATCAGAAAGAACAACAGGGCATGTAATAACCCACATACTTGCTGTAAACTGAAGTCTTTATACTATTTGATCAACAGAATTCCTACCCCCGTACAATATTTTATGTTTTTACATTCTCAGTAACGTTTCCATATTGCATTTTCAAATAAACGCATTTACACGTATTGCACGTTATAATAAACTCCCTGTATAATTATGGCCCCTTCCGTATTAAAGATATTCATAATCATAACACACGTTCTAGCAATAATTTGTATCTAGACAGAGTTAACAACCATAGCCAGAATAGTCTGTTTTATAGGGGGCTGAGGCAATATAATGAGTTACCTGACCAAATAAAATCTTTAACAAATCTGCAAACATTTAAGAATATGTGTCGAGTGTACATTAAAGAAATCATTTAATCTAGCTTGTAAGGTCTGCCGACTAGGCGTGAACCGCTTCGTGTGCCTTTACTCTTATGTGAACCGCACGGAAAGTTCCATAACCTATGGTGTAATCCTAAATCAGCAATTTGCCTGGAACCTCGAGGAAAGTCCTGGCCTGTATGGACGATAAAATTGCGGACAATGAACTGGCAGGCAACGGCGGCATTCTAGCATCGAGAATCCATTAAAATACGATAAAGGCACATTGTGTCATGGCATGCGAGGACAGAGCTAAATAGATTTAAAACGCTGATTCTAACTATGCTGGAAGATGTTAATATTCGAAATGAACAGAATTGGGTTTTAAAACTTTACTGCACTTTTAATTTGAGCGTAAATGAACTGAAAATGGGAGGAAAGGCGGAAAAATGTTAAATGCACAAATTGTCCTTAGAAGTTATAAGAGAAATACTAACAAAACAGTTGCAATAAATGTGAAATTATGGGCCTCTAATGATACGATTAATGATTGTTGTACTCTTTCAAATATTTCTGTATTGTTTTGAATAGTGTAAATTTTTCTTAAATAAACTGCCAGAGCTCGACCTTAGTTTCCAACCCAGAAAATCGCTGATTCAAGATAGCCCGAACGTTTGTCCATGGTGGAGATCCATCATACAAAAACCATATTTTAAAAACATTTGAATTAAAGAGTATTATCTGTACTAGAAATTTGAGATAAACGTTTTGCAAGCTAAACTAATTCCAAAGAATTCAATAAAATTATTTTAACTCCTCTTTGAGAAATATTGCACATAACACGCAACTGTATTTTTTATAATAGTATACAAGAAAGATTTAAAGCATTTAGGATATTGGGGATTTTTGTAGTTTCTCTAATTGTCTTTATTAAAATCAATTTGGTAGAAAACCCCAGGTTTATGTTTTTACCTTTAAATGAAGATTTTGTCATCCATATAAGCTATGCTAAGCTCGATCTGTGTTGCTAACAAAGGGCAAAGAAGCAATGAAGCCAAAGAGCCATTATCAATAGTTTTTCTACATATAGTACCAAAAGACAACAATAAATGAATCTATAACATACAAAATTTGCCATATTGCAAAGTTATTACTAAGGTTTCCAAGTCCCGGGACTAAAAATGTTTTCGGGAGCTAAATTTCAAATACACAAATAGTGTTCAGCTGAAAAGCACATTCCAAAGAAAACAAGTGTTTTAAGTTAAATAAAGTATTTTTTATTTAAATATGGTAGTATGATTTTATCTTCTTCTTCTTCTTCCCCAGTCTAAGTTGTCCACTGCTGGACATAGACCTCCCTCAGATCTTTCCATTCATTTCGGTCTTGTGCAGTCTGGATCCAATTACTTGATATTCTTTTGATATCGTTCGACCACCTGGTTGGAGGTCTGCCTCTACTCAACCACGCGCTTCGTCCACCTATCGTCTCTCAAGCGTGCCACATGCCCGGCCCAGTTCCACTTTAGCTTGGTTATCATGTCTACTGCGTCTGTGATTTGTGTACGTTGTCTAATAATGGTATTACGTATCTTGTCTCTTAGAGATATCCCTAACATTGATCTCTCCATTGCTGTTTGTGCTATGCGGATTCTTTTAATGGTCTTTTTAGTTAGAGTCAATGTTTCAGCGCCATAGGTTAAAACTGGTAACACGCATTGGTTGTATACTTTTCTCTTCAAGCTCATAGGGATATCTGACTTAAAGATCTTTCTAAGATTTCCATATGCTGCCCATGTCAGGTTTATTCTTCTGTGCAACTCGTGAGTTTGGTTATCTCTACCAATTGTTAGTTCATGTCCTAAGTATTTATACTGATACACTTGTTCAATCTTCACGTCTCCTGCCAAGATATTGTCATTGAGTACTAAATTCGTCATATACTTTGTTTTTGCAAAATTTATGTTAAGTCCCACTGTCTTTGATGCCGTTTTAAGTTCTGTCAGCATTATATTTGCTTCGTCTACCCGGTTTGTGCTTTGTCTACCCGGTCTGTATCATTTTATCACTGGTATTTAAATACATATTGGTAGTGTATAGTATAGTACCTCTCTAGTAAACAAGCAACTAAGAAATAAACTATTTTGACATAAAATAGGATATTAGAGCGACAAGGGCATATAAAGACTCATCCCCTAATTTCGAATGGATTTTCATAGAAAAAGATCCTGACACTAAATATGCTCTCTAGGATTCCACGGTGGTAGATATACAATACCTCTTTTGTCTACGCAAATAATGCAAAATGTGCATGAGGCATGAGTAATACGCCAACGCTGGTGAATACCCGTCCTAATTCTCTGATATCGTATTCTCGTACAAATGTTGACCTGGTCCCGGAACTTTGCCTGCGGTGGCCGTGGTCCTAGGACTCGGTTTTCTTTTTAGAATCCCGGGAAGGTCCCGGTTCCGCATCCCGGTACTGGAAACCCTAGTTATTACTTAGCCAGTAAAGCAAACCAAAACCATTTCTCGGTCTACAAATTTTTCAATACTGCAGCAGACAACAAATATGCATTAGATGTGGATGTGGAGATCACAGCAAAACAGCATGTTATTTGTTCCTTTTTCCAATGATACAAGGATCGCTGGGCTTGTTGCTACAAATAAAGACGTTCTAAAAGAATTTCTTTATTTGCAGAAATAAAGGATTTGAAGAAACATTAAAAGGTGAGTGCAAAAACAAAAAATAGTAGATCAAAATATTTACTTTTTAATTACAATTTATTAGATATGATTGCTAAATTAACTTAATTCTTTATATCGTAGTAGTGGATTTTCATTTCAACATATTTTAACTGGTTTATGCAGTTAAATCAATAATTTTAACATCGTCAAACAGAAAATTTTCATAAACGCTATTGCTATTTGCATTGAAGTAATCTTCAACTGAGACATACTTTATACCGCCAAAATAATCCAGTACAGCCACAAGCTCAATATCTACTTTTGCAATGTAGAAATCGTGATCTGTAAAAGATGTTTATTAAGAATTATATTCTACAATACATACATGACTGTGTACATACCTGTTGGCCAACCTTTCATAGCAGGATGTCTCGAATACAACGAATCCTTGGCAAATTCATATTCGGCTGTCGTGTTGTCTACCTATGGGAGAAACCTTAAATTATAACTAATTTATCCAAAAACTTATTAATACAAGAGATTAGATATACCATGTTTATACGCTAATGTTAATCTTAGAGCCAAAGTGTAAATATAAATGTTTTAGGGGTCACTTTAGTCTGTCCAATTCAATCATTATCTTGCATTCAAGTTTTCCTACAAAGCAGAAAAGTGGAAAATATGCAATCAGACCAAAATAATAGGAGCTGCCATGGAAATTGAATATTGCCAGTGGGGCCCTTGGCAGGATACGGCAACAAAAAACTAAGACCCTGTAGTAATATGTTGGCTCATCAAGGCTGGCAGGGGTGAGGGAGAACACCCCGATTAAGAATCGGTCAGTCCTCTAGGTTGTGGGTTCTAATACTTCTAATACTCTGCCTCAGAAACACGAAGGATCAAATAAACGACGAACTCAGGCTCGGAAAAGGATATTGAAAATTCGCCTGTGGAATATTCCAGGGATAAAAATTAAAACTGAAGAATTGTTTAAACAATTAGAGAAATTTAGCATGGATATTGCCACACTTTGCACAAGGTTGTATTCACATCTACAGAAGAATTCCTAAAAAAGACAGAAATTTGCAGTAGAGTAGCAATAGTCATAAAAAGGTAATTTAAGAAATGTATAAAATCTTGGGAGCAAGTAAACGATAGACTCGTTGGGGTAGACATGCGGCTAATAGAACATAAAATAATGGTAGTAGGAATTTATTCACCAAATGAAGATGCTGTCAGTAATGAAAAAGGTCAATTTGTAGCTGCAGGTGAAGCTCTCGCTGAAAGAAACAAGGCCACCAAACGTAATAACCGGCCATCTTGGTGGAATAGAGAAATAGAAAATCTAGTAACAGGGAAAAAGGATCAATACAGAAAATGGATATCAACAAAAAGTGAAGAGGACAGACAATTATATCGAAACATAAGAAAAGAGGTTCGACAAGCAGTAACCAAATCGAAAAACCTGGAATGAGAAAATGTTTGCATGAAAATAAACAAATGCAGCAGCAATACAAGAGGAGGTAAAGCTTATAAGATACTCAAAAGTTTAAAAACGCAAAATGCAGATAAAAGTGGCTTAACACTAATAGATCTTGACATATGGTGTTCTTACTTCCAAACATCTAATAAAAACCAGAAGAGAAATTTTAAAGAAGAGGGATAACAAAGAGGATGAAGCAACCACTTAAAGTTAAAGAAGAAAATGCGGTTATTGCAGTACTAAGTAAAATGAAAAATGCTATAACTGTAGAGCTGCTTAAAACTGGCCCTTAAATAAAGGAAACCGCCAAGATTGTAGTAATTACTAATTACTGTAGCATTAGTGTAATTTTCTCCGTGACAAAACTATGTGAGCGCATCATGAAAAAAGGAATAGAAGATTTTCAAGAAACAGAGGAGCAAAATGGATTTAAAGCCGGGAGGTCCTGCCTTGATGGGATCTTTGTTTTAAAAATCTTATGCAAAAAAGTAGCACAAGGAAGATCAGTAAGTACACTTAGTATTTGTAGATCTATAGAAGGCTTATGACACCATCATATTAGGTAAGCTGTGGGATAGCTTGAACAGCTATAATGATTTTTTTTAATGTCGATACTAGAGTACTATTGCGGAAAAAATATTACGCACGGTTTGTTTGCCTTGTGTATGTGTGGTTTTATCGAGTGGACTAAAGTCACTGAATTGTCAATTGTACAACTGACATTCTGACATTAAAACTTAAAATGCCGAATCACGTTCTAAGCGAGTCCGAAAAAGGCGTTGCTATCGCAAAGCTAGAAGAGGGATGGTCACTGCAACGTGTGGCCGATGAAGTTGGTTGCGGAAGAAGAACCGTTTCTTAACATAAACTAAAAAAGTTAGTAATTCGACAATAACCCCAAAATGTGAAAAATGACGAGTAGTCAGCATATATGTAATACTTCTATATGGCGTGTTGAAGAGAGAGGGTGTCAGAGAAAGTTGAAGGACAGAATGATTGCGATTTGTGCGTAATGCGCAAGCGCTAATTCTCTGTTTGGCTGCCAGAAATACGATCCGCGTGGTACGACACTATCCGACGCCGAGGCGAAGGCGATTTCACGAGCCACGAAGTTACGCACGGAGATTAGCGCACGCGCAAAGGCAGGAACTTGCAATCATTCTGTCTCACTTCTTTCGTGAACGCTAGCATACAACGCTTGAATAGGAACACGCCATATAGAAGTATTACATATATGGTAGTCAGATAAACACTAAGCCACTGTGGATAAAACCAAGTAACTAGATTAAGTATCGTGCGAAATATTTTTTCCGCAATAGTACTTCTGTATAGTAACAAAACGAAGTGATTTATATAGTTGATTCATAAGATTTTTTCGTCCCAAAACATGCATTTTTGTACTAATGAAACAAATAACTATTTTTTCATGTTTTTGTTCTATTTTTTACAAAAAACTACAATTTTATGCATTCAAATTAATAAACAAAGGTGCACTTTTTTGACAGTTATGGAAAAAATTAATTAGTAATTAGGGAAATAAAGGTGCAAATTAATGTGTAATAATGTGACAGCTACTTGACAGTACAGTATACAGTACACTGGCTTGTAACAAATTGCGAACACTTTAAAAATAATAGCTATTTATGCAACAAGTGCTAAAAGTTGACGTTTATGCACGAGACATGAAAATTATGAAACGAAGCCGAAGGCTGAGTTTCATAACATGTCTCGTGCGTAAACGACTTTTAGGACACGTTGCATACAATATTTTATCTACGACCTTAATTTTACTGTTATTAATCCATAAATATCGATTTAACAAAGGGGTGCATCTTCTAATTTAAGTCATAATAAACAGTAGGTCATGCCGCGCGGGCGAATGTTTGCGAATGACAGTAGTCAAGGTCAGTTACGAAATGTAATTATTAATACTCCACATCTGACTGTATTCATTACATAATGCTTTAATTATTTCAAAAACACTTTACCTGTAACGCAAGAAGCAACTAGAATAACTTTACAACTTTACTTCCAGTTCGAAATTGTAGTTTTATAACCTCACTTCACTTTAGCACATGGGCTAAAAGTAAACAGCTGATTTCTTTAACCACGATAAACTATAAAACGTCACTTTTAGTGAAACAAGCTAGCGCTAAAAGGCCTACTTTTAGTGGTGGTCGTAGATAAAATTCTTTTATTTAGGCCATAATTATTTGCTACTGCTCTTTAGACCATCTTAGAAGTAATAAGAATTTTCTTTTTCTGCCAGTCTTGCATTTAACGTTTTGACATTGGCAAATGAAAAATCGAGATTGACTTAATATTGAAAGATAAAAAAAAACTGGTCCTCAGCGGGCTGTGAAATTCAAACTTTTTGAATAATATGTTAGTAGCACTGTAAGTCTATGTCAAATTCGAGGTTAGCAGGTTAGGTTTTGCGTCAGTCTGTGTCAAAACTGACGCATTTCACAGCCTGCTGAGGATCAGTTTTTTTTTTTGGATCTCTTGATACAATGAAAAATAGGTGTACGTGATTTTTTTGCAAGCCAGTGTACATCAAGCTGCCTGCCGTGAAAACTCAATTGTCATGCAATTGCTCTAGTTTCAAAAAATTAGGAAGAAAGCTGTCCACGGAATTTCTTATATCAAAGGTCTATACCAGGACTGCTCTCTTGCCCCTACCAGTTTTAAAATATATATTGAATCCACCTAAATTCATGGAAACAAAAATGCAATACCATTGGAATTCACATAAATCAAGAACTCTTTTATTTGCAGATGACTAAGTCCGCATAGCGGCAGATGAAGATGTTTAGGAATTTAAAACTTATCAAACATGGGACTTGAATAAAAACATTAAAAAAACGGAGTACTTGGTTGTCGGCGATAAAGAAAAAGATGTACTTGAGGATAATACAGTTATAAAATATAAAAACTATTTTAAATACCTAGGTGTAACTCTATCTAATACACATAGTGATGAAGAATTGAAAACCAAATAATACAAGGCTGCAGAGCCATAAAAGAACTAAATCCCGCGCTGTGGAGTGACAGAGTGACCAAAAA
>CALNHX010008379.1:0-61420 GCA_940337035.1 Agriotes lineatus | reverse complement strand
GGTAAATCGGAAACCACATGTCCGTTTATATTTTGACACATGCGTTTTTTTTAAATCGTTTTTCGAGAATACCCATTTTGTCAAGATAGGACTTTACTATCATTCTCAAATCATACGTATCCAAAGGATATCCCCAGTGACCGCAAGTTATAATTTTTTAAATTAGCGTTTCTTCTACAATTCGGCTTAAAACTGTCTGTCCTCCTTTTGATTTTATAGTATTTCCCGTTTTGTAATTTTGCTATAGGACTTATGATCTAAACCATACGCTTCACCTGCTATTCTGAAGCTCATACCGACCATGATACGTATGGCCTCTCGAATTGTATTTTTGTCGTATTTTTCTGTCTTGAATCAAAATGTGGCATAACTTACCTCAAGAGTCATCACTTCAAACAGTATACTTGTTTCGTTACCGTAAAACAAGGATACTTGGGACAGTTTCGACATATTTTTATTAATAAAAGTTTGCATTTTAAAAATTAATAATAATAATAATAATGTGTTTTATTTCCCCAAAATTAAAGTACATAAGAAAAGAAAAATATTATGCCAACAAAGAACTGATAATAATTGTAATAATAGGGAAACCACAAGGTATAAGTTCAAGCGCATTGCCTGGTCTTCCACCTAATCTTGAAAAATTAATAGCAACAATACCAATCCCAAAATCCCTAAAACTATCTTAAAATTAAAATTAAAATTAAAAAATTAAAAGTTCTGCAATTAGCATGGCATAGCTCACTAAACCTCATAAAAAACAAATAAAAGGTACTAAGTAAATAGATATACTAGTAGAAAGGTAAATAGATGACCCGTCTAGTGATGTAGCATCCAATATTTAAGTTGGAGAGTTTTACTGATTTGCAAGAACACGATAAAGACGTTTTATAAACGAATTAATTGAAAGATTTTTCATGTAGACTGGTAGAGAATTATAAACTTTTGATATTTGATACCGAAAACTTCGTTCGAAAAAAGCTGTTTTGTGACATGGCACCAAAAAATTCCACTTTGTGTAAGGTACTCTGATGCATGTTTTAATGGGTTTTCCTAATAAAATGTGGCTGTCCCAAGTTACCCTTACTAAGATGTAACTTGGGACACTTTAGCTTGGTTTTCTAGTACTAAACATTGTTTTGGGACAGTTACATCTATGGGCAATACTTGGGACACCTATAAACTGCATTAAAAGTTATTTTTTTTTTTTTTTTTTGCCGAATTTTCTCTCTCCTAGAAGTAGTTTGAATAATTTTGTAGGTAACTTCTAAAATTTTCGATTGGATGTTCAAATTATGTTTTTAGTAGTAAAAAATAGGTCCACTCTATGAAGAAAATGTAATTTATTAAGAGAAAAATTATTTTACATTTTTTACTTAACACTAAGTTAACCTAGGTGGCTTACAAGACATCATTAATAATCTTTTCATAATACCCACTTGTTATTTGTCAGTAACAGAACTGTCAACTTGACTGAAAAGTTTCCCATAACAGCCATGGCTGTTATACATTTTATTGTTCATTGAACATGATCGCGTCCTCGAATGTTAAGATATATTTAACACACATCCACTCATTTAACATGCATGCACTATAGCAACATCACACATATTCATGATAGTCCGATTTCGATTTAGCAGTTTTTAGTAATTATTATTGATTCAAAATTATTGCCTCAATGAACAATAAACTAATGAACGCATTTCGAAGGGCAACTAACTTAACATTTCTCACATAAATTACAACTCTCGCTCGAGTGGTCAAAATATGCTCGAATGTTAAGACTGGGTTACCCCTCTTAATACGTTAATTACTATTACAGCGCAGGTTTTATTAACGTACTCCGGTTAGCGTTGTGCTTCAAAAATAAAAATCTCGTGTCTTAAAATGCAACGTAGATAAGGACTTATTGCGTCATTCATTTGACACTATTTCCGTTAGGTTATGAAGTTCATTACACCACTATCTAACGGAAATAGTGAATGAATGACGTAATGACTTTTGCCTACTAGAATATTTTTGAAAATGACAGATATGACATTTTTCTTAATGCACTTTTCAAAATTTTGTTCAGTTGTAGATAAAATTGTGTACAATACATGTGTGCTAATGGAGAATTAATATACTTGTGTGCTTAAACACACGTAGATTAATGACACACCTATCTCACTTGTATAGTAAATAACTGTTAGAAAACCAAAACTGAAACAAGTAATGGAATTGTATGCTCCGATTTGTGTTCGTTTTTATTAAAGGTTTTTTTCCGAAATAAAATCGGGTAAGTATCTAATTTAGTGCTCATAATATTTATTTTTTTGGTGACTCAGTTTGAAAGCAGATTTTTCTCTCATGATGTTTCTTTGACAACGCTTGTCATTTGTCGAGTTACAGGTCATAGACTAAGCGAGTAATTTTGAATTTATTGTCAACTAGCAAGATCCCAGTTCTTCGTACAGACTACAAATTTTGTTTTTTTTCTAAATCTTAAATGTATTCTGGAATACTCCCCTTACTCAATATGCTAAACGCTAAACTAACAAAGGCTACAAAAAATATTGTAGGTAAAAAGAAAACACCATTCTTCCGAAATAAAGTTCTCCTTAACTCTTTTATGCTTCACATACCCTTTGGAAATGTAATTGTCGTTCCCCTTGTATAGATGGATAAAACGATAGTTTTAGTATAACAATGAAATAAAATAAATAATATATGTAGGTACTTATTAAATGTATTCATAAATTATAGCAGGATACCCGTTTCCACTACTTGGAAGTGGAATTTCAGAAATCTTCCTATTTTATTCTAAGAAATTCGTGAAAACACAGTTTACCCTGTTCACCACTTAGGGGTGATAATTCGAAAAATTATTTTAAACCGTTTCACTGGAAATGAACACAGAGCGAACAAAATAATTATTATTTTAACCCCTACTCCTTTTCAAATTTTCCTTTTTATCGCTTATGGGGTGAAATTAAAAAGAAACCTAAAACCCCTTTCTAAAGATTAGAAAAACACATCTATTTGCCAAATTGTTCTAATTCAACAAACACAGGCGATACAAGCGGTTCTATCATTCACCTTGAATGCAGATTCGTATCTTTAAGGGTTGATTAAGGCAAAATCCTGAATATTTTTGGCCATTTGTATTGATAACCTATATAAGGAAACACTAAGTCGATATCTTGAGATATTGAGGAATTCGTAAAAACACAGTTTACCCCTTTTTACCCCCGTAGGGATAAATTTTTCAAAATCTCTTAAACCCCCTTTTAAAAATCCATCTATATGCCAAAAACAAATGTTCTAACTCAATAAACGTAAGAGATACGATGGGTTCTATAATTTACCCCGAATCCAGATTTGCATCTTTAGGGGTTGGTTAGGACAAAATGCTGAAATAGTTTTCTAGGTATTTGTATTAAAAATCTTTGCAAGTAAACATCAAGTCGATATCTCATCGGGCTTAAGAAATATGAGGAATTCGTGAAAACTCATTTTACCCCTTTTCGCACCCTTAGAGGTCGAATTTCAAAAAATTCCTTCTTGGCACTACCTTACGTAATTAACCTTCCACCCAAATATTAAGTACCAGTAGTTACGTATCTGCGTTGATTATTCAGGGTTTTCACTTTCGTTTTTATATACAGGGTGTCCAAGATAATGAAGGCCAGTATGGGGATTTCGTTAATAGTAAGAGATACAAATTTGGTTAAATGATGAAAAAGTTGCGTAATTAAAGCAC
This sequence comes from Agriotes lineatus, assembly GCA_940337035.1. NCBI lineage: Eukaryota > Metazoa > Arthropoda > Insecta > Coleoptera > Elateridae > Agriotes > Agriotes lineatus. The sequence continues at coordinate 57,678 of CALNHX010008379.1, read as the reverse complement.
TAACAAAATGATGCTTCGAAATCTTTGATATGATTTTTCGTTTTTGAGTTATCGTAAAAACGAATTTTTGGATTTTCTATAAATTTTTTTTTCAAGCGTTAATATTAAAGTTAAAGCGAAACTGGAAAAAACTTCTTTATGTCAACTTTTTATGGAAATAAAGATTACGTTATCATTTTTTTATCCGACTTTTCGTCTTCGAGCAACCACCATCAACTTCATATTTTTAAATACGGTCCTTATTTTCTAATGTCAAATTTTAGAAGCCCTTTTTATTTTGAATTCAACAATGTACCACACATTATGGTTTAATTACGTTTCGAGTCTTTTTTGACCATCATCAAGAAATTTTGGATACGGACCTGTGTTCTAGAGCATTTCATGCTTTGTTTCAGCTTTTGTAATTTAAAGAACGAAGTTATGAGCCACACTGGATGTTTTTAATTGTCAATAATCATATTTGGTTAGGAATATAAATAATTTTCAATACGACTTAATTAATTGAGTGATTATTTTTCTGGCTTCTAAAATTTGACATTAGAAATAAAGACCGTATTTAAAAAATTAAGTTGATAATGGTTGCTCGAAGACGAAACGTCGGATAAAAAAATTGATAACGTAATCTTTATGTCCATAAAAATTACTTATAAAGAAGTTTCGTCAGTTTCGCTCTAACTTTAACCAGAAAAAAACCTGGTGTGATACACGCACACAACTTCATTTTACAGTGATCTTATAATTAGCCAAAATTTGATTTTTAATTTTTAAACATTTGTCAAAAATTTTCAAAATTACGAGTTCTACAGAAACCGTACAAAATAGAGCGTTACTTCAAAACCAATTTTCTCTAAAATTTTAAGCTGAATTCAAAAATGTAATAATATACCGGGTGTTCCATTTAAAATATGATTTAATAAAAAAAATAGGAAAAAACAAAATAAACCCATTTTAGAGGTATTCAACTGAAAATTTAATAAAAATGTAAAGTTTGAAAAAATTCGGTAGAGCTGTTTTGAAAAAATCGAAAAAAAAACTAAACAATCATAAGAGCAAACACCATAATTCCGGTTAAGCGTAGTACATACTATTACCGAAAAACCTAGGACAACGTTTTTTAGCTATGTGAATCCGAATTTTTTATTGGAAACCGAAGTGCGAATAACTTTAAAATTATTTCAAAACGTCACTGTCAATAATGCCTAAAGTAAGTTCAGCTTCAAAAGCCAGGATTAATTAATGCATAGAATACGGTGTAACTATTCAACAGATTGCACATTTATTTAGTTTTAGAATTGTCTTATATTACAGTTTTTGATATGACATGTGAATAATTCCAACCTGTCATCTGACAGTTAAGTTCATTTAATCAAATAAAATAATAAAAATTGCATGGCTAATGGATTTAGACGCTGTCCTAGTTTTTTTGTCATACCAATAGCACATTTCGAGCTAAAAATGCTCTTGGCAATTTTGCATGATTACTGGTTTCGGCTGCGCCTCATCCAGCAATACTCACGAGCAAGCGGCAAGAATGCACTTTCAGGGCTTAACATACAATATACATACTATTATTGCTTCGTTGCAGCATGTTAGCCACCTTATTATATGTCTTCTTATTATTTTAATTCTTTTAAATTATACCACAAATTGTTAGCATATATTTTCTTTCAAAAAATTCCGATAGAAAGAAACTTGGCAAGTCTGTAAACCATGAAACTTGGCCATTGTTTATGAATATGCGCAATGAACCAGTGTATTATTAAGAGCCTTCAATGTGCAGAGCATTCTTTATTATTGCAGGTTCCGACATTTGTTAGCTTAACTAATTCTGTATATTGGTTTCTCCTTAGATATTTACTTCCCTCTTCTAAAAGGCAATAGAAGTATTGTATTCGGGAAAAAATTACCTTCCGAGATTTCTTCAGATCTTCACGTTTCAAAGTCCTTAGATAACGAAAAATATATTTTTTCAAATCCATCTGTGTACCTGTCTTTCTGTCTGTCCGTCTGTCTGCCAATCCGTCTGTTGGTGGTATAGTTCAAGAGCTATTTGTTGGAGGAAGACGACAATTTGCATGCGGATTATATATCTATTTGGCTCAAAACCGACAAAGAAATTGGTCAAATATATGTATAGAGGGTGAGCACCTTAAATAAATAAAGTTCTGGTTAGTTTTGCTTTAACTTAAGTATTATTTATTCATTTATTGTAAAGTAAACAAAACGGGAGTCAAAGTCCCAGTAATAATGGTTACGGCTCGAATTCATATTACACAACAATCTAACAATCTATACAACACGTAATAATAATGCTAATCCTCTTACATCATAAATGGCCGATATTGAATCGGAACATGCACTCGGACTAACTCAGTGGAAGGGAGTAGGTAACTTACCTTCAAAACTAATAGATCTAATTTATAGGGGAGCCAAATGAATCAGGCCCATGTTCCCTTGTTCATTTGAGCAAATGAACCATTAAATTGCTTAAAGGTAACAACACACAATATAATCAATGAAACCCACAGTTCGAAAAACCGTATAATGATTCAATCAAGTAATAGATCACCATAGGGGGGGGATAAAATCGATTGTAATTACTGGCATCAACGAACGATAACCTTAATACTATATCACATAATTAGTTATCACAATTCATACCTGAGAAAGTGTGCGTGGAAACGCAGCCCTCGCTGAGTAAATATATGTTAATTTTCCTAACTGAATTATTTAAATTTTAAAATAGCCAAAGCAGTTAATTTTGAAGCAATCCGATGGCTGCGTTCCACATTTAGTGATTTAATTTCATATCGCAAATAACCTCACATTCAGATATCTGCATGGTAGTTTTGTAACGCTGGACCGTTCTCATAAGGGTTGTTAAACTTTACGCTCGTCGGGTAGCTATTAAACAGTCGGAGATAATTTTGGTTCCTCAGATATATGATAGTTTAACATACAAAAACACCATCGGGATACAATTAAACAATTTAATGTATTTACCTACTGATACATTTCAACATTTATATACACAAGAAATTACAACAATAAATTCGTGTGTACGGCTGGAGCTGATAACAGGCGTTCTTATCGGGGCGGTCGGCCAGGCGTTGCAGGTGCGGTTGATAAGAGATTCTGTCCCTGCGGAGTAGGTAGCTGGAAAAATCGAATTAAACGGTCTGCCAATTATACAATAAAACATATCACGTGTCTGGAGATTTAGCTGATAAGACGCGGGTGAAGCCCGGCGTACTACCTCTAAATTAATTTAGGGGAGTCTGGAAACGGAAAAACTAAAACGCCGCATTGCGTTAATAAATGTGACTTTAATTTCATAGTCCGAACGTGAGCTCAATGTGGCCGCTTTTCCTCCAAAGCGGCCGGGAAATTTCGTGCGCTCGGACTAGATAGGATGCGGGGCTGGCGAATTGGAATTACAATGTTATCGAGCTAGTGCTCGGACCTAGTGAAGAGGATGCGAGTTTTACGCCACCAATTCAACTAAGTTCTGGGTTAATTAGTAATGACTTTAGTGAAGAGGATGCAATATTTAGCCACCAATTCAACTAAGTTCTGGGTTAATTAGTAATGACTTTAGTGAAGAGGATGCAATATAGCCACCAATTCAACTAAGGCCGGGATAATTAATAACGGTAACAGGTCGGGATTCGGCTTTCAGGGAAATACATGGTTCCGGGAGAATCTCTTCCTCGAATTCTTTACAGGTCTGGTTATCTACTCACGGTTACCGGAAGGGAATCAGGGATGATCGGGAACGGGAGTCGGACTGGGGTCTGGAGAGTCTCTGGGAAAATCCGCTGGAATCTCGTTGGAATCTCCTTTTATGTGCCCTGGAAAAGTTCTCAAGTGGGGGGTAGCAAGTGGGGATAGCGGCGCGCGACTCGACTCGGTACTTCCTTGTTATCTCTGGACGTGACGTCGGTCCCTGCGCGCTTATCATCTCGTGCATTGACATCACGGAAATTACGATAACGTGAGGTCGGACAAGGATCAAATTTAAATATTATATTAATATTCGGAATACAAATTTGATCTGCAGGCAAACGTTACATATGCCGGTGTCCTCGAAGGAGACCGAAGCTCGGTGGGCATCTTCTTCAAAGATTAAATTCAACTCTAATAACAATACGTTGATCACCTGGAGATCTAGTATTTAATCGGACAGGACACAAAACATTCATGCCAGAAACGCGAGGGTACTAGAATTTTAACGGGCATTTCATCGGGAACTATATACAGTATAAGTGAAATTATATACAGGTCGAGTAAAATTTTAACGGATGTTTCTTTAGAAACTATATACAGGGCGAGTAAAATTTTAACTCTAAACTTGCTAGTTGAATAGGATGAGGTTGCGGTTTCGACTTATATTCAATCAGGATATATATATACAGGATGCGTAAAATTTTAACGGGTGCTTTTCGGAAGCTATATACAGGACGTGTAAAATTTTACCGGGTGTTTCTTTGAAACTATATACAGGATGAGTACAATATATACAGGACGAGTAAAATATTAACTCAAAACTTGCTAGTTGAATAGTGAGGTTGCGGTTTCAACCTATATTCAGTCCGGATATTTCTGCGGAGAAAAATTACATATGAGATACACATGCAATATACAGGACAGGGCAGTGATCGCGGTTTCGATCTACCGGTCCTTCAGGGTAGCATTCACATTCATAATGGATGCATAGGGGTGCATTCTATCGCACAAAAATTTGCACTCTGCGGAGTGAACGCGCGCTTCTTATAGGCACTGGGGCGAAATGCTGCGTTCAAGGAGTGCACACACAAACTCATCAGGCGGTTGCAAAGCTGCGGTCTCAGCTTGCAAATGACCTCAAGCGAAGAGTTTCAAACGTCGTCGCGGTATCGACGAGCATTCATACAAGAAAACATCTAGGCTGCCGGATAGCCTTTCAAACGCCGTCGCGGTATCGACAGGCATTCACACAAAACTATTTCATCGGGAAAATTGCGGCTGCTGCGGAAATCAGCATATAGTCTTCGGGACAACGGTATACAGGACTCAGGATTCTGGTACGGGAAATCACATTCACTCTAACTTACATGCACGGACACCTGGATTGTCCTGGACGGTCGGTAGTATTGTCAGTAATTAGCTAGGGCACCTCGGGGACGCAAAACCCGTGCCAGCAGTGAAGCTGCTGACCCCTGAGGGTCACAGAAGATGGTACTACGCGGGCGGACATCTGGGCTGTCCTGGACGGTCTGTAGTATCTTCGGACATCAGCTAGGGCACCTCGGGGTCGCAAAATCCCGTACCAGCAGTGAAGCCGCCGGTCCCTGAGGGTCGCAGAAGATGGTACTACGCGGGCGGACATCTGGGCTGTCCTGGACGATCCGTAGTATCTTCGGACATCAGCTAGGGCACCTCGGGGTCGCAAAATCCCGCACCAGCAGTAAAGCCGCCGATCCCTGAGGGTCGTAGAAGATGGTACTACGCGGGCGGACATCTGGGCTGTCCTGGACGGTCCGTAGTATCTTCGGACATCAGCTAGGGTACCTCGGGGTCGCAAAATCCCGTACCAGCAGTAAAGCCGCCGGTCCCTGAGGGTGCAGAAGGACTTTCTGGACTAGACAGGATCTAGACAGGATTTTATCTGGAGAGGACAGGAGCTGGAAGGGTATCTCGGAATTCTAGACTGGAACATCTCGGTTTCTGGCTCTGGTAGATTTCCCTGGGCGGCTAGGCTGTAACAGGTTTTGTGCATTATTTAAGTCACAACAATATTTACTGGTTATCGGTATTTTGCAGGGTTTATCGGTCTCGGGCGCCATCTGGACACAGGAGCTGCATGTGCATGTTTGCCAAACTATGTATATATCTGAGTCTAGGTCGCTGCTCAGGCGCCATTGTAACACTGGACCCTTCTCATAAGGGTTGTTAAACTTTACGCTCGTCGGGTAGCTATTAAACAGTCGGAGATAATTTTGGTTCCTCAGATATATGATAGTTTAACATACAAAAACACCATCGGGATACAATTAAACAATTTAATGTATTTACCTACTGATACATTTCAACATTTATATACACAAGAAATTACAACAATAAATTCGTGTGTACGGCTGGAGCTGATAACAGGCGTTCTTATCGGGGCGGTCGGCCAGGCGTTGCAGGTGCGGTTGATAAGAGATTCTGTCCCTGCGGAGTAAGTAGCTGGAAAAAATCGAATTAAACGGTCTGCCAATTATACAATAAAACATATCACGTGTCTGGAGATTTAGCTGATAAGACGCGGGTGAAGCCCGGCGTACTACCTCTAAATTAATTTAGGGGCGTCTGAAAACGGAAAAACTAAAAACGCCGCATTGCGTTAATAAATGTGACTTTAATTTCATAGTCCGAACGTGAGCTCAATGTGGCCGCTTTTCCTCCAAAGCCGGCCGGGAAATTTCGTGCGCTCGGACTAGATAGGATGCGGGGCTGGCGAATTGGAATTACAATGTTATCGAGCTAGTGCTCGGACCTAGTGAAGAGGATGCGAGTTTTACGCCACCAATTCAACTAAGTTCTGGGTTAATTAGTAATGACTTTAGTGAAGAGGATGCAATATTTAGCCACCAATTCAACTAAGTTCTGGGTTAATTAGTAATGACTTTAGTGAAGAGGATGCAATATAGCCACCAATTCAACTAAGGCCCGGGATAATTAATAACGGTAACAGGTCGGGATTCGGCTTTCAGGGAAATACATGGTTCCGGGAGAATCTCTTCCTCGAATTCTTTACAGGTCTGGTTATCTACTCACGGTTACCGGAAGGGAATCATGGATGATCGGGAACGGGAGTCGGACTGGGGTCTGGAGAGTCTCTGGGAAAATCCGCTGGAATCTCGTTGGAATCTCCTTTTATGTGCCCTGGAAAAGTCTCAAGTGGGGGGTAGCAAGTGGGGATAGCGGCGCGCGACTCGACTCGGTACTTCCTTGTTATCTCTGGACGTGACGTCGGTCCCTGCGCGCTTATCATCTCGTGCATTGACATCACGGAAATTACGATAACGTGAGGTCGGACAAGGATCAAATTTAAATATTATATTAATATTCGGAAATACAAATTTGATCTGCAGGCAAACGTTACAGTTTGTATTACACTGTGATATGCTAGGATCGTTTTTCCCAGCCAACAAACTTAATATGGGTGATATTTAGAGGAAACAAACGTAAAGTGGTGCAACCACCCACTCAGCTAATTTTCGACCTACAAGGCGACTTTATCTATGCCCGAATTAAAACACTCAGTTCTAAGCTGGCGTTAAATCAACACACACATAAAAACACAATTTGGTAAAACGATGAAACCGTATCAGTAAAATCAATTGCATAAAAATGTATACAGATTAAATAAATATAGGGCCGTTAGGCTCAATCCCCCAAACTGGACATAATCTGCCTGCGAATAGGTGGACAACGTACTCGAACAAACGCAGTCAGACAGGAGCTGCGGGCAAACCTGTTACTCCGGAGACCTTCCACTCGAATCGATCGACTTAGCCCGTAAGGTGAAGGCTATACATACATTCCAAATTAGAAAATTAACCAGCAAAAAATAAGATGCCATACCAGAAAAATCTGCCAGTTCGTTCACAAATACACCAAAACATGTGCCTGCTCAATCAATTCATTTGGCCAGTTTTTGGGTCAAAATATGCCTTGATCGATTGTTCTCCATTAGCTTGACATTACCAGCAATCCACAAAGCTCAAAAAATATAACTCAAGATTTCTAAAGCAGCCGATGGCCAAGGGAGCACACCAAGAGCCAAGAACGGGAAAACGTCTCCCCATGAAATTTTGCCGAACGGATATTATCCAAAACTATATCGCCATCTAGCGACGAATTACTGCATTTGGCGGGAAAATTGCAGTTTGTAGAAAACTGTACTAAGCAGAAAACTGCATTTGACAAAATATACGTTTGCAAAACCAGTTGCATATTCGACCCGGTACCTCCATGCCCGTGAAAATTTCTAAATAATGAAATGGACAACTAAATTAGTCTCAATCCTAATATAAACATAACAGTATTATATAATATATCATAAGAAAAGTAGTGTGCTGCGAGGTGTACAGCAAGGCGTAAAGAGTAAACTTAAGACGCGAAGCTTACATGTAAATCGTAATGCTACATCAAACGTAAAGCATAGAGCGCGAGCAATTCACTATACAACTAAAAATTTAGTAGAGTAATGCTGAAATAATTGACTTTTAAAATATTTTACCGATTCATTAAAACTGTTAATTTGGGAATCAGAGATAAAATTGTGATAAAAATAGTAATCACAGACGAATTCATACATCACTACATTAAATTTGTCTAAATCATCATTTATAAATCTTTCATCTACACGTAAGCAACATTTTGTTTTCTTTGTTAATTTTCTTTTATAAAATTTTACTACGAAATAATTATCCTGATGGATTTTTCAAATATAACAACGAATTCTTCACGTGATTCAGTGCACCTTTTTTTCGTTTTTCAATGTCCAACACGGCTATGGCTTGGTGAAATTTTAAAAATAATTGTTGTGAAGCTGTTTGGATAGTGCTGTATTCGGAAATAAATCTATTTCCATAAAACTGTATGAGATAAATCCATACTGCCTGCTGTATTATATAGTCTACAACGAATATTCAATGGTGTTAAAAGTGCATGAAGATTTATTATAGTTAATTTGAACAAGGGTTATTTTAATTATACTTAGGTTTAAAAGCATTGTATGTTTCTAGATCAAATGGTTTGTGTCTTGGCATATTTAATTTTCTGTTTTGTGTTCATTATTTACGTCGAAATTTATATTTAAATGCGGTGTTGGGAGTCTTGCAGACTCTTTTAAAAATCATATTTTGCTCACACACAAAATTAAGACAGCTTTTTCTCCGCATAATTCTATCCCTAAACACACTATGTAATAATTATGCAATATGTTAATGCTGATAATTATCGCAGAATAGCTACTAGTGGATTATGTTTAATTATCATTTTAACCCTAACATTGCTTGCATTAAAATCTGATGTCTTTAACATTAGAAGATTGTTGTATTTTGGTAAAATTTAAGAACTCAAAGCATTTTTATTATTCAGTTGCCAGTGGCAGTTTATTAATTATTGCCCTCAAGCTAGAAGCAAGCTGAGAATCTTGAAACCGTTCTACTTTTCGATATAGTGTAATTATTTAAAGCAATTCTGGTTGCCTAATTAACTAAATGAATAAGGTCAACATGAGCACAGAATTAAATATTTGATTTATTGCAAGATAATCAGTACTTTACATTAATAAGTGCACTTGATGTGAGCAGCAGTAACTAATAATTTGAGGGATAAAAGTTAGCATGAAATAAAGCAGGTTTCAGAAGGGTTACGTTCAGGGTTTCAGATATGATAAATGTTCGGAAGGGCCAATGCAGTTTAATTTGTAACTGAGGGATTTGAGCTTATTAATGTCAGACATAATGTGAATAAAATGGTACAGAATGATTTGTTAGGTACAAAAAGTACACGAGCCTTATATATTAAAAGTTTAGAAGCCAGCTAGTGGCAAATTAGCTGAAAGGTAAACAAAAAAGTGCGAGCAAAATAATCATTGCAAAGAGCAATGAAAAATGTAAGGCAATCTATCGAAAGACAATTAGTGAGATGCTAAAGAAACTCCTAGGGTATCAGGGCATTATAAACCAAAGTGATTTAAAAGCAGAGCAAAGTGTGGTGACATTTATTCCGAGAAAAAGACAAATTTAGTAGTTAGGCAAAGACATGACATCAAAACTGCAGTCCATAAGTTAAACATGTTATCAATTCAAATTTCTTTTATAAAAATTAAAAATCTAGTTGCTAAGTGACGGCACAGTATTTTGTTAAAGATTACCAAACAAGCTAAAATTTTACATCTTGGGGGCACATTGAGCTCCACATTTTATCGCCTTAAATTATAAATAAAATGTTTTTGTAATACCAGTTGTGTGTAAAGCTATTCACCAGTGTATCTTTGGGTATGGTTGCCATGTGTTAAGAGGTCCAAGGGTAGCAGTTTAGCTAGCAGCAAGATTCGCCCAAGTACGAGTAACTTCGGGTGCCCATTTCCATAACTAAGCAGCATAGCCCAGCAAAGAAGTGTGTCTGCTACGTGAAGAGAGGACCTTCAGGAGTCCGTGGGTGTAGAAATTTCAACCAACAAGCCTTTCCCAAGTGCGCAATTTTCGTGGCGTCATTGTAAAGTGTATCCAGCTTCCGAAAGGTCTCCGATTAAGGTAGGATTTCACAGAAAGCCCTTGCAGCAACCCCACAATTTGCGGGGTTCTTCAAGTTCAGACTGTATACGAGGTGGAGAGGCATATTCCAGAATCCCAGGTCCGTCTAACTTCGAGTAAATTAGATAGTGCCTCTAAAAAGTGCGAGTTGACACGTAATTTTCAATTTTTGGCGGATGCAGAACAAAAAGCAATCGCGCGTGTGTTTTGAGGTCACACTAGAAACAAAACGAGGTTAGCAGCTATGTCACAGAATTAATCGTATTTATCTTATGGTTCCTTGCCATTTTGGTGTTTGAAATTCAATTTTACGCTGTTTCTTGCGACCACAGATCATTTTGTTGTGGCAGTCAAATTTAGAAGTTATAATTGTTAGATGGAAATTGTGCATTTGCCCTAATATTTGAGAGTAATTGCCATACAAGGAGTTATTTGTTATACAAAGTTTCCTATTAATGTTATGAACCGACACCCTAAGTTAAGATTTGTTTCATGTTCACCGGAGCAAAGACCTAATTTATTGCAGATAAATAAAATAAGGAAAGAGCAATAAACCATTTATTCATGGTAATTAATATACCATTCTTTTAATTTGCCCTGAGTTTTACAGGCACTTCTCAATTAAAACTTAACAGTTCATGAAGTGTAGTATCCCTTGCATATAATTATATATTTTATATTGTATTTAAAACCCCATTTATTTAAGCGAGGCTTTATAACATTTATTTGACGCCAAACGTGGGGCTCAAACCACCAATCTTTCGGTGATAAACACATAGAAGAAATAAAAAACTTACCTTGGCCCCAAGCATCTAAAAACTTTGAGAGGTTTACTTGGCTTGCTTAATTACTACAAGAAATTTATAGTAATACTTGTTCCAGTGAGCGCTTCATTAACACCAAAGATACATTACATTGTTTCTACGAGCACATTCTTCAAATTATCGAAATCGTTTTGTTCTTAAAAACTGGTTATCATACGTAGGCATCGTAGCTTTTTCAATGTTGTAGTATTTAAAATAACTACGCCATTTGCAGTGCCTCCTATTAATTGCAAATAATTATTTCTACTTTTTTAATAAACCTCATCTTCTAAACATTCTTTTATAGCGCGTTTTATAATGTCAGTGATGTCTCTTTCTGAGTTTGTGTAAAAACCGTAATACCGAATACAACAAAAACAAGAGTTTATCGTTTTCGACTTCGAGGTGTCACACAGGAATGAAATTTAAACCTTCATTGCAGGAATTTTAGTGCTAAGTATTGTATTAACAGATGCTTATTTTAGATGGTATCACAGGCATACAAATTTCTGAGTAATGAATATCGCGAATTTCCACTACGAGCAGAATTCAACTTTTGCATGTTAATTAGCATAAACGCTGCAGGTCTAGGAAATACTCCATGTGGAAATTTTACTGCATGTGCAGCAATGCAGGTATTTACAATTAATAATAGTTTTAATTAACACTACAAATGACTTGTTAAAAAACCTATTATGCATGAAAATTGTACACGCGGTTTCTACTTTACCTTAGTATTTATGAAAGTTAATAAAGATTGGCTGTTTAATTTCAATATCATTTTTTTTTAATTACCTAACGTTTTTTAGAACATGTTTAAGTCACACAAAATTATTATTCCTTTTTGTGTATTTATTTGCCTTAAGCTGTTTAAAAAAATTAAAAGCATATACACTATACACGTAGTGCAGACAGAGGACACCCAAAGTAGAAACAGTCTGCATAGGTTAAGAATCATTACCGTTTCTCATTACCTGCATTCTGCTTTAGTTCATTATCTTTATTTTTATGGATAAAATTTATAATATCTGTACTGTTTGCAGCAAGGACAAACATATCACTTTTGTAATTGGGTTCCTGATCAGTCGAAGTTTCCACCACGTATGCCTAAGGGACATTACATGGGAGAAGGGCACTGGATGTACAATTCAGTTGAAGTAGCTGTTACCCAAGCGATGGGAACTATAACCCGTCCTGAAGTTTAAAGGGTTTTTAGAATGCACCTCATTTTAACTTTTTTGTGTCTTAAAACCAGATACGGTTTTGGTGCTTGCATTAGACAGGTTGTATTATTCTTTGCTTTGGGGAAATAAAAATGTTAAATGGTTCAATACTTTTACGATGAATGCGCTTAACATTGTTAAGTAAAGTCTATACATTACCCTTTTTGTGTGACCTCGAAAATTACAAAACATAGAGTTTAGAAGGTACGTCTTCTATTACAATGATATTCAAAAAGATCTCAAGTAGTAGACTTCAGAAAAAAATTGACAAATGCCTAATCTTTAATGTAAGAGATGCTCTAAATAGCACATTATTCAAGCCAAAACATTCTTAACCTATATAATCGGACGTTTCTCCTCTTCGAAGACGTCCCTAATGCTTAAAATAAGATCTTTGGCTTGTTCGCTTTCTTGTTATTGCGCGTTATTTTGCTTCCATTTTGAACAAACATCACATTGACAGTATTATAAAACAAGCCACACTTAAAGCGGACCTGACCAGAAACGTTAAATAAAGAGAAAAAATTGTTACGTCACAGAAAAAAGGTAGTGTGTAGACCTTATAATGCTAGTATCTGCATAAATTTATAAATAAACATTAACTAATGTAATTAATGTATGCCTCGCTCATTTAAGCATTATCAGACGTTGCATCTATCCGGCGTTTGGTTTTCCGATAACGAGAAGGTTCCCGCTATGCGCAACGTAGCCCTAAAGGACCGATCGCGTCGTTTCCCCACTGCATGGGAACACAGAACCGCTGCACTGATAAAGCCGCCAGAAGGATATAAAAAAATATTACACTTCCATTTCAAATCACTTGAGTTGATCCGGCGAGTCCCTCGACTTTCCTCTCCTCTATCCTGACCGGGTCCTCCGACTGGCAGCTGAACTGTCTAACAGAGAAGATCTCCAACCCTTACCAGACCAGGCTTTAAGGAAAGTGGCAGCTGAGCTGTCAGCCCTTAAGCTAAACTTTAAGTACCGTACCTGTAAAGCGAAGCCGCTAGAATTCTATTTTGCCGTGGTAGTTGAACTGTCTTGGAAAATCGAATTTTCCAGACTTAAACCGTAGCTTGGTAGATGAACTGTCTTGCAGGGTTAACCGCTTAAAGCGATTCCGTACAGCTGAGTCTCTAAGCGCAAATCCCGGCGCTCCGAGGCATTTCACCGAGGCGTTTAACACGCAAAGTAACCTAAATTTACTAATAATAGTACCTGTAGGAATCATATTATCCGCACCGCATAGAGGCGGCTCGCGCTCTAAAGCCGCAAGTATTAAACTTACCTGGAGGGTCCGTTTTGGACGTTTAAAGTCGACTTCCTGGTGTCCGAAGACCGAGGCCCCCTTCCACGAATTCACCGCCGGCGAGCTGTCAAATCTATTTTTCCGGCTAAAAGCGAACAACTGCTATCTATAGAATTTCGCAGCATCGTCGCTCCAGGATCAACGCCTGACCACTCTAAGGCACCAGCACCCGCCGCACTAGTATCTAGGCGACACCACCAATCCCAGGTAACCCTTAACCTTGCTAAATGCAACGCCTAATAGGGGACTTCTACTGAAATACGACCTTGAAACAAGTGAGAGAAAAGTTCTACCCTAGTGTTGTCTTTTTCTACCAGTGATACCAATATAATGGCAAGAATAACTCTAAATTACTAGTTACTATTGAATGTTACTAGTTAGGTTGGCATGTACAAGTACATCATAACCTGACTTTCAGTCATAAATAAAGCAGATAGTGTTTTATTTATGCTACTTCTATAGTAAATAACTATTATAGTATCAATTAAACAAGTAGTAATAAAATAATTTAAAGTTTATTATAGAAAAATACAAGTAGAAACAATCAAGTAACCAAAGGTTTCTCAAAATTGACCAAAAACAAATCACACTTAAATATATTTTATATCAGCGGTAACATGGATATCCGAATTGGTTTTGCTAATAACTATTAAAAAAGTGTTGATCCTTTAGATTGCTCGTTCAACATGGATACGTCCCTTAACAATTCGTTTCGTCAATATTTCCTCCCCTCCTGTCAATCTAGATCTACCCGCAAGAAATGGGGGTATAAGTAATTTATAGTTGTTTTCATTACCACAAAACTCTAACCATAAAAAACATTTTGCGAGGTTTGTTTTTGGTTTAGGAAATGGATGGTATCGCAGAGTTTTCAACTTCGTAGACTTGGATGTGTTACTACAATCCTTGTAAAAGCATTTCGGCATTTTGTGGTATTTCTAAAAGCATAAAATGAATGATTACACATCACTACTCTTTTACAACTAGCAAATAACACAAAATAAAAGTATGTATTGAGTTCAAGAACTTACTTTAGTGTAGTTTATGCAAATTTCCTTTAGTGGAGTATATGGTGGAGGAATAAACAATTTTAGTAAAACACACGAAACAGGCTACTGGCGAGATTACAAGGATCAGAATCAGAGAGCAAAGAACAACAACGAAAACGAATACAGAAAGTCAGGTTATATTGTATTTGTACATGCCAACTTAACTAGTAATATTTAATAGTAACTAGTAATTTAGAGTTATTCTTGCCATTATATTGGTGTTACTGGTAGCAAAAGACAACACTAGGGTAGAATCATTCTGTCTCATGTTATATTAAATAGAAGTCCCCTATTGCAGGCCAATAAACTGTAGAAAATGGCGAAGGTCAACCTCTGGAGACATCCGATCTACCGACCAAAATCCATAATTAGCACGTCGCCTCCAGCAGCCGCGTTCTGTAATTACCTGCTACACTTGATGCAACACCCGTTGCAAAGGTCTTCCGTACAGCTCTGCTAGGTGGGTTGCAGTTCACCAGGTAAACCAGAAACACGACCCCCCAGAAGAATTTATAATTTTTATAATGTACAATTTAGTTTTACTTTGAATTACTGCTTATTATGTAATCTATCTAACAACAATATATTTTTGGTAATTACATGGTGTTTTTCCTTAGTGTATATATTTGAATTTGGGCGAATCCTGTCTCCGATTGAGCTAATCCGAGGTATAAATTTATAACGCCCTTAGTAAGGGGGTGAAATGTTACAACCTTAGAATAGTCATCACATAACACCAATTGTAAAATTAGCAAAACTGATGAAATAGTTAATTTTTTGTCTTTAAAGGTTTATTTACTTACTTATTCTGGAACTGAAGCGATAGTGTAGAACACACGATCGAATCAGTTTACCTTTTATTATTATTATTTATTAAATTAAAGAACATCAGCATCGCAGGCTACTAGCACTCGGTACAGGAATACAAAGCTTGTAAAGAGTAATGTATAGAGATTATTTACTAGTCATACAGCTGGACGTATAGACGCTATTTTCTGAAATCTTGAATCAGGAAATGTTAACCCCTCCGCATATTTAATTTATAAATTCCTGTAGAAGGATTTGAGTAGAGTTGTTATTCTTTCCTTTGCAAAAGACAATCAAATCGTCAGCGTATTGCACAACATTGTCTGGTAATGTTTTATATTGTTGGCAATGCCGTTTATGGCAATTAAAAACAACGTAGTGCTTAAAACAGATCCGTATTCTAGATATTAAGAGGTGGTGATATATTTTAAGAAAATTTTCAATAAGGTGACGGATGTTTCCTCCTATTTTCCAATTGTTATATTGTTGGTAACGCCGTTTATGGCAATTAAAAACAAGTAGTGCTTAAAACAGATTCGTATGGGACGCCATTTTATGGTATTCTGGATGTTAAGAAGGTGATATGTTTTTAAGAAAATGTTCAATAGAGTAACGCATGAGTAAGGGCGTTTATTTTACTTTGTTTAATGACATGTCTGGCTTTGGCTCGACTTTTTTAAACTGCTCAAAATTATCTAAAACTGCTTTTTATATTTAAGTAGAACTTTATCCCAATTTTTAATGGCTTCGTGGCATGCTTTATTCCACCCATACGAGAGGAGAGGTTTTTTGGTGTTTTTCTCTAGAATAGATGTCTGCTGCTGCTTTCAATAAATTTAAAAAAATTTCTACTAGTATATTAATATAGTGGAGTTTGTTGAGTTTATCAATGGATGTTGTAATATAATTTGAGTACGCATCCGAGTCTACTTTCTTGAAAGACCATTTTTGAAATTAGATTTTGATGAGTTGTTGGTGGTTTTCTATTGTTACCTTAATGGGAAAGTGATCACTACCATGCATGTAAGGTTGTACCTCGCACTGTCGAAGGAAATTTAGTGGTATAAATGGTAAGATCAATATGAGAAAATTTACCAGTACTAGGCCTGAGGTATGTGGGTATTCCTCCATTTAGTAAGATGTGCTCAGCATCAAAAATGTATTTTCTATTATTTTCCGTTTATGCTCCATATGCCGGGAACCCCATTGTAGACCGTGGCTATTGAAATCTGCTAGCAAAATGTAATGCTGGGTAGTTGTGTCATCAAGACAAAAATATCGTCGTCATGAAGTTTGTAGCTGTTAGGTATGTAAATGTTACATATTGTAACGACCTTGAAGCTGGCTCACATGAGACGGATGAGTCAGGCCTTCCGGATCGATCAAGAGCGGCCTTGGTGGTTAATGCACGCGGTGCGTCACCATTTGCCGGAAAAATCAAGCAAGGCCGCGAAGTTTCTAGAAATGACTCACCAGGCGGGTATAAATACGCGCCAGCTGAAATAGCAGGCAGTCCCGAATTCAGCTTTGAAGTATGCGAAAGCTGCCATATAAATAACGCGTTGTAAATAAATCTAGCCAGATAAATCATTAATGTTTAAGTCGCGTGAAAATAAATGAAGTGTATTTGTTGTTAGAAATAGTTCCTGATTAGTTTATAAATAATTTGATTCCGCCTTAATAGTCTTGTGTTTTGTAAATAGTAAAGATAAATTGCTGTAAATAAATGCTTAAAACAAGAAGGGGCGTATAATTTTAATAGCCCAAAACGGTAAAACGTAACAAAATAGTAACGTTTGTAGGAATAAGCACTGTAAGCGCTACTACTTCAAGCTGTGTATTTAGTTTAACTTTGTTGAAAACGTATTTCATTTTGATGTAAGTTGCTACCTCTCCACTGGAGATTTGTTGATTGGTTCTGTTTTTGTGAAAGGTTAAATATTCTCGAAGTTTGGCGGCTGAGACTTCTTTAGGGGATAACTCAGGGGATAACTTGACAATAATTAACTTTATTTGTTCTAAGTGCCTGTAGTAACCATTAACATTCCATTGTAGGATAGATGGATCCATTTTAATATGTTACGTGGAAAAGATAAAACTATACTGAGTATACTGGAGACCGATGCGGCTTAATCTATTTCTGAATAAAAGCGCTTTTAATTTTCTTTAGATACGACTGCATATGTTTTCTATGCTTCTTTCAGTTTTGTGAGAGTAGAGATGTCCTTTATCAATGAGATAAATTTGCTACTCTTTATCATAAAGTCATTAGTACCAAACAACCAGCTTACTTATCAAGAGCAGTGATAACTCGATTAATAAAAGCGTCGGGCTAGCAACACGAAGATATCAAGTTCGACTCGAGGAGGAGACAGAGATTGTTTCAAATATGCGTGTAACATCATCACCGATTTTCGAATTTAGCCTTGTTATCGGTAACATTTTATTTAAATTTTAGGTTATCTGAAACGGAAAAAGCGTAAAAATAAGGTACTCTCAATACTCTTAAAAGTAACCGTTTAACTTCAAATTCGTGTTAAAGTTTTGGGTTGTCATCAATACGTGTTATTATCAAGTAGCGATGATCACAAAAACAATGGATGATGATTGGGATTCGGGTAACAACAGTGATATAGGTATCAATTAATAACGTTGGTAACATAGAATGTTTTCTTCTATGTTGAACATAGAGTGTTTCATCATTGGAGAATTCATTATGTCGCAGCATTTTTGTAGGCATAAAAGAAACATGTCTATCACCAACGTCATTAATTGATTTATCATTGTTGTTGACTAGATCACGATCACAGCCATAATTTTTGTGATCTTGGTTTTGATAATTGTATGTGTTAATGACAACCCACAACTAGATATTTTAAGATAAACGGTTGCTTTTACGCGTATGAACTGAGAGTACTTTATTTTTAAGTTTTTTAATTCAGTTTCTGATAATAAATTAAAATTATAATAAAACGTTAGACATAACGAAGGTAGAGTTAAAAACAGATTTGAAAGATGGGTAAAATGCCTTTTACAATCAAATATAGTTTACGAAAATGTTTCCATTTGTGCATTGTGTAATAGTAAGTATGGTTACCACAATTGAAATAACATATAGCATTTGTTCTTCAAACGTTTATAACAAAATTCGAAGATCTATCTCTATCTATCTCGTCAGCGGCAGATACAGTTATTATCTGCCATGGTAATAAAGTGACAGTTTAGCATCATCAATCCAGCAGTATAATGTCACCTTTTACTGACGTTTGAAGAAAAATATCTTTACATTTGTGAAAATTAACACAAAAATAAAAATGTGGTGTGATACACGCTAGAGGTGGGCAAATTCTTAAGATGTGCGGCCCGGCCCGGCCCGGCCCGATTCACATTGACTTCAAGCCCGGCCTGGTACGACATTGATTATAAAAGCCAGGCCCGAAAAAGCCCGAAGTATATAAAGCCAGGCCAGGCCCGATCGGGCTAGTTACCCTGAAGTCAGAAAGCCCGCTTGGCCCGACTCGGGCCCTACTAGGGTCCGCTTGGCTCGCGGGCCAGATTGGCCCGAAAGGCCCGAAACAAGGTAGATCATTCAGTTCGACGTTAAAAATACATATTTTTTATTTTATCAACATAAAAAAGAAATTAAAGTTCAATACAGCATTTTATTAATGATTTTATGCAGTAGACAGGTAGACACAATAACAAACGGTTCTAATACTTAACATGGAACATAGGTTTATGTTTTTATTTATTAACTACAGTACATATTAATAGTAAAAATATAATTTAAAAAAATAAACAAAAAGAAAAAACCTTAATACCTACTTATTTAAAGGCTGAAAATGTTACTATTGAATTTTAAAAACAATAACTTTGAAACAATATGTGGGCTTAGTTGACTTCGCCTTTTCTCCAAAGTACGACCAGCCAAAGAAAATGTTCTTTCACTTGGAGTCGACGTTGCTGGTATTGACAGTGTATTCTGTGCAATTTTTGCCAAGCACGGAAATCTTTTTTGCTCGTTTTTCCAAAACTCTAATATATCAAAATTCGACTCACCAATAATGGGAATTTTATAATTCAAATAGTTATTAAATTCATTTTCGGCAGTTAAACTACTTATTTCCGTGATGTCAGTATCAAAAAACTGACTCACCTTTTCTTGACAAAAATGCGAACTTGTGTTAATATTTTCTGCAAGAACAGAATTATTTTGATACTGTTGTATCTCAGGTGCGGTTTCATTAATATAGGTTTTTACCAAGTTATATACTTCATTTGCGTGAGATATTAAAACATTGAAAAAAACCTATTTTGAATTAATTATTCTTGCCAGCTAATGTTTAATTTGTAAATCTAAATAGATATTAATTACATAGGTACTGTACATAACTGGGTGCCTATGTACTTAAAAAAGTAACAAAAATGATAACAGTAGAATGGTTTTGTTCAAACCTTACAGACGTTTGAGGTTTGTAAAATTTTTGGCTTATTTTTTTCCGAATATACATAGTATTTACCAAAAAACCTGCAAAAGCGAAAAATTTCATTCAAAAATTGCTTTGTTTTGAGACTAAAAAGCTTTCATATCAATTATACCTACAATAAGCCAGGTTCTCATACGTGATCACGAGAACCACATTTAAATCGATAATACAGCTCTAATCAACAGTAAATTTATAACTATTGTTGTACACCTTGTATACCTTACATCCAAAGCATTATGAAGCAGTAAACTACTAAACCATAAATTTAATTATGCTAGGAAAACTTTCACGAATCAGGTAATAATATCCAGTTTTAATTCACAGAAGTTATAGAAGGATATTGTACTGCCTTGAGCCCTTGGGTTGGGGTAATATATGGACCATTGGAGCATATTACATATTACATTTTAGTACCCGGTCTTATTTTGCTAGGCAGGCCCGGTCCGATTGGTCAGAACCAGGCCCGGTCCAGTGATTGAATGCTTGGGCCACCCGACCCGGCCCGGCCCGACCCGACCCGGCCTGGCCCGGTTAACCAAAGTTTGGATCGGCCCGGCCCGGCCAGACTGACTCAAGCAAAGTCAGGCCCGGTCCGGCCCGAACCTGGCCGGGCCGGGCCGGGCCTCGGACTTCTGGCCTAAATGCCCACCTCTAATACACGCACACAACTTTCTTTTACAGTGATCTTATAATTAGTCAAAAATTTGTTTTAAAATTTCTAAGCATTTGTCAAAAATGTTCAAACATTACGCAAGCAAGCACGTGTGCACGCACGCAGGCACACACACCCACAAACTTATGGAGAGAGCAATGAACAAAAAATAGTATATTGTTTAACGAGTGATGAAAGTAGCATTTTCTGCAAACGAGAAAACAGTTTATCAAACGAGGCGTAGACGAGTTTGATAATGTTCTCAAGTTACAGAAAATGCTTTTCGACGAGTAAAACACTATACTTTTTCTATAACCATGGTTCACTATATAGATGTATAAAAAGTTTAAGAAAGTTCAATTATCTTTAAAGTGATCTTGACGAAATCGGGGATTTAGGGATATACATAAAGTGGATGGCTTAAAACTATTCGCCAAATTTCCAAAATATGCAAGTAACACATTTTCTGAGTAAGAATTTACTTGATATGAGGCTCTCCAATCCATGAATTTTGCATAAATTTGTTTATACCGGTCCTTGGATTTCGTTGGTAATAATCCGTCGAGAGTCTTCTCAGCTACACTGGTAATTTCTGGAGGGGTATTCGCGAAATTAAACTAATTTTCAGAACTAAAACTCATTATAATAAACTTCAGTACATTTTTGCGAATTTACGTTTATTATTGTTTGTATCGCGCAATTGACAACTCTGCCTAATCTGGCCGTTTGAAAGCGTCGCATAGCAACTAAAACACTACCGTCCGAGAGCAAGGCTACTTGATGAGACGTCCTGCCAATTTCGTGATAATTTTGATAACTGTATTTTGCATTTATTAAGTTATACAAACTAAATTTACACGTTTTTGTGCTAAATCATGTTTTTCCATTATGCTTTGTAAAATTAAATTACAATTGGATATGGAAGAATGCATTTAATATCTGAAATTGCAACCACTTACTTTCGTCACTAGAGACGAAAGTTAACATTAAGGGATATTCTATCACTGGTCCCGGAACTGGCGTTTTCGGTTGGGGTAAAACGTGACGAAAGCTGTTCATTTTTAAATGGTTATAGAAAAACATGTTTTTTTGGGTTCAAGGGCCTCTAAAACGTAAAGATCTGTTGAAAACTCAATTTCGAATTTTTGGGGTGAATCCAATACTTCCTTTATTGTAAAAGGAAGTAAAAATAAGATATTGAATTTCAAGGTCTTATAACTTCTTATTGGAGTCCCTCCAGTACTAAGGTGTATTATGTTTAATCGGTTCATTATAACCTAAATAATCTATGACCCATCGGTGTCCCATTTTTTGGGACACTTTGTATAGTAATTCAATTTTATTCGTAATTAATAAATATTAGTGTTAAGGATTATAAAAGACACTAAAAGTTAAGACAAAATGGTAGTTACTGTTTTAATCATCAAAAGAGCCATAATTATAAGTTCGAGCAATTTAAAAGTTGCATATTGAGGATTTAAACATATGCACAGTAATTTTCAATAAAAAAGTATCCCAGTCGAGCAAAGCAAATATTGGAGATCTCTCATATAGGTTACAGCGTTAGTTGATCCTTTTTGCTTGTTCACATAGCAGTCAACCTATGACCCGTACTATGTGGGACACCCTCAGAGATGTGGTAAATATAGATGCAAACACACCATTTACTTAAGAACATACTTATGTTCCAACATGTACAACATACGATTTTCATTTTGTCTCTTTTCGTATTATTGTAAATGTTTGTACAAAAATCGTCTTTTTCCCTTTAAGTGGTACTGGGCGTTACCGGGGCAGTACATGCGCATCACAATATTAAACGTACTTCCGAACTCGCGTAACTTGTGTGTTTACAATCACCATATTTACAGTTGCCAGTTGTCATATTTGCGTTTATTTACACTGAAAGTGGGCGTCGCAGAAGCTTTCTCTTTGACAAATTCGATAGCAAGGGCAACGTGCACCTCAAACAATTTTAAATATCGAGCGGGCCAACGGCCGAAGTCCGGGAATGGAGAAAGATGCGAGCGCAAGCATGAAACACAAAACCAGCAAGCACGCGGGGCCGGCTGCAGAGCGATAAAAGTAACAGCCGTTCGGGCGACAAAGGGAGATTTAAATGTTTATTTATAAAGTTCAATTTTACTGGGGTTCGATCGTCGTTCGGTTTTGAGTTTTTAAATTTAACGACTAGCAAAATATTCTTCTGGCGAGGTGGATCGTGGTTCTGAAAGACGGTTTAAAATTACCGCTCTGGTTTAGCAACCAGTCAAACATTAGGTACCTCTTAGAAAGAGAGAGACTGTGGACCATCACGATGCATTTGAAAGAGACAGCTTGTTAAGTGTGTTTGTGCTTATATCATACATGTAGTAACACAGTTGCAGTGGCATGTTTGCATCTATATTTACCACATCTCTGGACACCCGGTACATAAATACAGGGCGAGATTAGGCTCAAAGCAAAAGCTCTATGAGCTCGAATTTCAAACTGACATCTGCGGCAGTTATTATACTCATAACATTCCTAGGTATGTTACTAGCTATTAACCATGCAGAATCTTTCAGTTTTTAAGTTATTCTGTCATATGTACATATACCATAGATAAGTAGCACACAGGCATTCTCTATAGTTTTATATTTACAAATAGCAAAGAAATAATATGTTTAAACTGTTGATTTATTCTCGCAAAAAAAACCTGAATACAACTTTTCTCATACATGCTTCTTCATATGGTTCACTAAAGCCTGTTTTCGTGATGCTTCATAATCGCAAATAGAACAAGAGTAAGGTTTTTCCCCTGTATGCGCCTTCATATGGTTCACTAAATTACCTTTTAGTGCGGTTTTATATTCGCAAATAGAACAAGAATAAGGTTTTTCCCCTGTATGCGTCTTTATGTGGTAAACTAAATTAACTTTTTGTGCTGTTTTATATTCGCAAATAGAACAAGAGTAAGGTTTTTCCCCTGTATGCGCCTTCATATGGTTCACTAAATTACCTTTTAGTGCAGTTTTATATTCGCAAATAGAACAAGAATAAGGTTTTTCCCCTGTATGCGTCTTTATGTGGTAAACTAAATTACCTTTTTGTACTGTTTTATATTCGCAAATAGAACAAGAATATGGTTTTTCCCCTGTATGCGTCTTTATGTGGTAAACTAAATTACCTTTTAGTGCTGTTTTATATTCGCAAATAGAACAAGAATAAGGTTTTTCCCCTGTATGAATCTTCATATGCTTCACTAAAGTACCTCTTTGTGCTGCTTTATATTCGCAAATAGAACAAGAATAAGGTTTTTCCCCTGTATGCGTCCATAAATGTTTAACTAAAGCACTTTTGTGTGCTACTCTATATTCGCAAATTGAACAAGAATAAGGTTTTTCCACTGTATGTGTCTTCATATGGTCCAGTAAAGCATGTTTTCGTGATGCTTTATAATCGCAAATAGAACAAGAATAAGGTTTTTCCCCTGTATGCATCTTTATATGCTTCACTAATGTATCTCTTCGTGCTGCTTTATATTCGCAGAAAGAACAAGAGTAAGGTTTTTCCCCTGTATGCGCCTTCATATGGTCCACTAAATTATCTTTTTGTGCTGTTTTATATTTTGAGATGGAATATGCATAAGGTTGTTTTCCTATAACCGTCTTCACATGGTTCACCACAGTACCTAGAAAATAAATAAGGTTTGTCACTTGTATGGGTCTGTAAATGGTTAACTAACTTACATTCTCCTGCAGTTTTATATTCACAAATGGTAGATGAGTAAGATTGTTCCCCATGAGTTTTATGTTCCAAGAAATTACCATCGTCTTTTGCTTCAAATTTGCAAAGTAACTGATCTTCCAAAAGATTTCCACTTGCTACACACGAATTAGGCAATTCATCCTTTATATCAACTATCTCCTGTTTAATATCCAACTCGAAACCAGCCACGTTGTCAATAGTATCTTCAGCGATCTCTTGCCAAGCATCTAAATTTGCAACTACTTTACTTTCATTGATTTCTGTCAGTGATTTATGTACCATGCTGGTTATTGCATCAGGCAAATTATATTCAACTAGTTCATGTCCTACATCCATTATTATAACAAAAATGGTGAATCTGAATACAACAAATGGAATATCTGAAAGTAAAATATAGAAGAAAAGTCAGTTAACTCGGTTATATTGATTTAAAGATATTAATAAGCTCCCTATTCTAAGTCTAATATTCCTATTTACATAAAATTTTAAGAAGTGCCTGGTTCAGGGAGTGGGGTAGCAGCAACAGAGTTGAATTATTACCACAAAGCAACCACTAATAGAGCGATTTCCCCCATAGTAAGCTTGTATAAAAGTTTCAGCGCCCTACAACGGGTGGGCCAGAAACTATTCCTGCAAGGCGGTAAAATTTAAATACGCCATTACTACGATATTTGGATTAATCAAGGATATGCCGTCAACAGCAATACAAATTTTGCATATACATAATTTGCCTTACCAGAATCTCGATTTTACAGTTTTGAACCGCATAAATCGGAATATGCAAAATCTTTATAGGTTCTGAAATTGACAATAATTATGGAAAATTCAAACAAAATATTTGCGAATAACAAATATATTTTAAGTAATTCAAATAGCAATATTGTTTAATAAGTATTGTCAATCTTACAATAGTCGTGCTCAATTGCAACAATTTACTTTGGTTCAAAATGCTTTTCACGCATTTTCAATGATTTGTCGGTGTCAGTTTGACGTATGAGTTTACTATTTACGCACTTGTCAAAAAGCGGACAGGTGACACCAGCGCCTCCTGACGGGTGGGCCAATCTCTAACAATTATTTGATTTGACAGATGCATTCAGAAAACGCTTCTATTAGTAGGTTTTTCTATGCCGTTGGGAAATTTGTGTCTCCTACACTAAATCAGCACAATTTGAAACAACACTTCTTCACATACCGACCCATCATTAATTATAGTTTGGTTCACAACCTTGCCGAGTGGCGACACTAGCGACCTCCGACGGGTGGGCCAGTCCCTAACAATTATTTGACAGGTGCATTTAAGAAACTCCTCTATTAGTGGTTGCTTTGTGATTATTACACAAACCACTATTCTTGGCTGCCACGTCTGACAAGTTCGGTTAGATCGAATAGAATTCAAAAGAACTACTTTAGTATACAAAGTGTCAACTTAAATTTAAATGCAGGGTGAATCCTAAATAGCTGACGATAGCATCCGATTCGGCATCAAAGATGGAGCAATAGAGTCTTACACCCAAGGTTGGTAAAACTGAAAGCGTGTTTAGGAGGTTGCCTCGTTCCCATTTAAACCCATAGTTTGATTTTTTTCCCCCGCAAAAAGTAACTCATGACGTCATACGAACCGCGCGAAATTTAAGATCGTAATGTCAAATAACCGTTGATAAACTTTACAATGCCTGTGACTTGTGCAGTGTCTGGTTGTTTCACAAATTTATCAACGCAGCAAAAAAGGATAGGAAAATACAAAATATGCAAGAAAAAATAAATTTATTAAGAACAATGAGATCTAAAAGAAAATTAATGTCGCAAAGAGTTGCAAATGTGCTAGTATCTTTCCAAAAATATTTACGCCTTCTCAATTACGAAAAATAAAAGGTTCTAGAAATATAAAATGGACAACACCGGATATTACTCAAGCTTTTACTTTGAGATATTTAAGCAAGGTGAGTTACATATATCTAAGAGAATCCTTGAATTATCCATTACCAGGTTAATTGATGATCCATTATGTTACAACATATCAATAAAATGATAAAATACCGTACCTAATTACCTAATAGTTTTTTTTTATTAATACAGGAATTTCAACATTGCAACGTTGGGCTTCTAAGATGGACATGCAGTAGAGTTTACTGAAAACTGTTTTCCAGTTCCTAAAAATTGCAGAAATAACTATGTCAGAAATAGAAAAGTTAGTAGTTCCTCAATATGATGAGATGAAGAAGGTTGCTGAATCGTACGAATATGTCAAAAATGACCGGGTAGTTGAACCTCATTCACAACTACAAATTGTAAATGCTCAAGGTTTAATTGGAAAATGGAAAACTCCTGTTTTTGCCGACTTTGATCAAACGATGACTCCAGAAATCCTACATAATGTTATAAATGCGCTGTACCACATAGGTTTTAAAGTTGTTGCGTGTGTAAGGGATTACAGATCAACAAATATTTCACTGTGGCGTAATTTAAATGTTACATATGAAAACCCATTTATTACTTATCAATTGACTGGTTCAAATATTTACTTAATTAGGAATTGGTATTTAGATTCAGAATTTGTACATAATAATTGTGTTATTAATAAGGATACATTACATCAGTTAATATCATCAAACAAACAAGAAATCAGTAGCTGCTGTAAACTAACAATAAATCATTTAACTGTCGAAAGCCCTAAAAGACAGAATGTTCGTATGGCAGCAGTAGCGTTAAGACATTACTATCCCGATAATAATGCAGCAATTGAAGTTTCCAATTTTATAGAGCTTGTTAACTCATGGTATGACATCATGAACTCGTATACACCCGATCACAACCTAATTATTAAATCTGGTAAAAATATTGATGCTCAAAATGACATTTTAGATCAAATGTATAATTTGGATAGCACGGTCATTTTCAAGAGAAAAAGGGTCATTCAAACATTTCAAAAAGGAATCTTGTTATTTATCAATTCGTTAAAACATTTATATAAAGATTTACATGAACTATATGGTATAGGTTATAGCTTGCATATTAACACACAGATTAAACCAAGATTCGCTAGAAAATCGATTTGGCCAATTGAGAACACAAGGTGGTTTAAACGATCATCCTACACCCACGCATGCTCTACAACGGCTGCGATTAATTATATTGGGAAAATCTACCAACCTACAAATTAAGTCAAATACCAATCGTTGTTCTGATATTTATATTGTTAGTGAAGTTATAAGAGTCTGGCGCTGATATTCCTGCTGACGATTCATCAACTTCAAGTTTATCAGATAGGTTTGAAAACATGGAAGTCAAGAAACCCCATGACGTCGGTCTAAGCGATTATTTAGAGAAAGACTGTCTTCAATATTTAGCAGGATGGATAGCCAAAAAACTTCAAACTAGTCTAAGGCTGCCAACCATCCCGCATTGTGCGGGACAGTCCCGCAATAGCAGTACTGGTTCCACATTCAAATAATGCATTGAAATCGTCCCGCAAAATGTCAAATGCGTCCCACTAGTCCCGCTTTCCTTAGTATATTCTTATATTTGTAATATATTCCTGCAAAAATTGTGATGTCCTATTTCGCGTTTCACAAAAAATGCATTCGTATGATTGAATCTGCCTATCGAATGGCGGCTGTTGTTCATGCTACCCTCTCTCGTACGTGTGTCGCATTTAAGATGAAGGCACCCCTGTATTTAATTTATTTTTGAAAGTAGATATTTGAATTTCAATACAGAGGTAGAACGTCATGAGCTGAATTTCTTAGGGCACACAATTCACCTGTCAGGTGTAAACCATGCCTACTGTAATTTCGCAAAAATGGCGAAATCTAAGATATTTTGCAATGCGTTAGATATCGAAAAAAGGTGCTAGAAAAAGTTGTTCAGAATCCAATTTTAACCTCGTATAATGAGTTTCAATACAAAATCCGCATTTTAATTTTTAGTAATTTTGGGCAAAGGACGAATTTTTTATCACTAAATATTCTATTTGTCTTCTTAAATAAGAGGTTGAAGTGAAATTTTCTTTGTTGTTTGAGTTTAAACAGACGTTTCGTACAAATTTCTATTCAAAACTGATAGAAAAATTTGTACTTTGTAGCTCAGTCGTCGTACAATATAAAAATTAACATTTCAGCTTTACTCTAGCTTGTTTAAATAAAAAGAAGCTCCGGTGAAACGAATCAGACCCATTACATCATGTCCCGCATTGATACCCTCAATAGTTGGCAGCCTTAAACTAGTCTCCCTCATCTGGGCATTCACACTTATAGTTTACAAGAAAAACAAGTAGATAATTTGGTAGTACCTCCATGGGTAGTACATTTGTCCTATGGTGGATTAATTCAACCTTCTGATGAGTTTTTTGCCCTGACTAAAAATTTGGATGAGGAATTTAAAAAAAATTATATGTCTTCCGGTTTAAGTAACCCAAAGAAAATTACGAAAAAACTTATTAATAAACTCAAAATTAAATATTCTAATGTCGATATTATACTGAAAATGTTTGTTAAACAGCGGATATTTATTAGAATGAAGTTTTTAAATTATAAATATAGTGAGCAGAAAAATTCTAAATTCAAGAAATATCACGCTGGAAATAAAATGTATGTATCATTATTCGCTATCTCCTTCAAAGATACTGTACCGATTAAATTGTATGATAGTTTAAAATTTTTCTAATTTTTAGACTTAGATTGTAGGCCGGTTTTTATTTTCAAAAAAAGTACGAAAAATTAAAGTAAAGTGAAATTATATTTAATTTAATTAAATCGTATTTTAAATCACAAATACTCAATGTTCATCTATCAACATTTTTGTATATATAATTGGTAAGGTTGTATGTGTTTTTGATTGTAACATGTAACACCCTTTCCCACTGAAGCGTAGCTTGGGTGATTCACTAGCTTAATGTAAAATTACACGTTGCTATCAGTTATAAAAATGACGAATGTTTGTTCATTACTTAAATAACTTCATTTATGAATTTATTAAGATAACTTAAAACGAACATTAACAAAACTTACTAAAAATGTACATTTATTTAAATACATTATAACTCAGCAAACTATCTACAATATAATTAATCACTATCACAAGTGTCATCAGATTCTTCATCGTTGACTTGTATTATTATTGGAGTAATGTCTTCTACGTCAAAACCCACTTCCCTGTCCGCCCACTTCTGTATAATGCCCTCTGCCTGTGCAACACAATTTGACCAAGTTTCAGCTGTTACATAACGCTTTTGCCTTTAGGGTTTTTTCTACACCGCACCCATCTTCACCTATATGCGAGGAAGTCGGACCACAGTATGTTCATACTGTTCAGCAAGGTGGTCTGCGACATACGTTTTTGGAGGTTTGTGTCTGAAAAAAAATCATTAATACTTTACCACACAAAATTCACTTAATATACTTACTGTACAACCAATTGCAATAATTCCATTTTTAATACATTCCCCTCAATATTCACTGACCGACTTGCTCACCAATCGATAATATGTATCTTATTTTTTCAAGCTAGCATTGGGCGTTTTATCGTGATATGATAACTTGCGTTATCCATTAACAATAATTGATGGCTCCTCCAAATTATTCAGAAGTAGGTGTTCGAACCATTTTAAAAATTTTCCTAATTCATTTCCCCGTGGTAATCCGGGTTTTTTGTGCTCGATATAAATATCAATGAGGCACCAGAAATAAATCCATCTATCTCACAGCATGAAGCACGATATATCTTAGAAAATAGACAAATAATATTATTTAAATTCAGTTATTAAATTTATGATGCTAACCTTTTTCCATCTGATTTTAATTTTTTAACGGTCTTTTATTATCATGTTGCCATGACCTACAAACAGTGCCATTTTCGAAAATCCACGTTTCGTGTAAGTATACAAATTGTGACGGTCTTTTCCTGCTGCAGATTTTTAATGTACAGTCGTGTGCAAATAAATCTGGGACAGTGTTTTTTTCACATGCAGATTCAGTTAAGAATTTGAAGAATATTTCCATGGATTTCCTCTTATCAGAGAGAGTTACGGGTTTCAGTACCTGTTAAAGTTTAATGTAACTCTTTCTGATAGCAGGAAATCCATGGAGATATTCTTCAATTCTTAACTGAATCTGCATGTGAAAAAAACACTGTCCCAGATTTATTTGCACACGACTGTACTTCCTTAAAGACACCACTCTGCGGAAAGCAATGTGATCCAACTCCATGAGCCTCTGCGTGGGTCATCCTTTTTCCAGCGGAATCCTATATCTTTCAGGACCTTTTCTAACGAAGATGTTCCTCACTTGTAAATATCTCTTTCCTTTAAAATTCGCAATACAGATGTCCGAGTAATATCTTGTTCTAACAAAAAAATATCCTTACTTGTAATGTTCAGCAATAGAGAGTAAATGATTCACTTACTGTTTTGGTACCTACATTTCATAAACCACATTTCTTATGGCTACTTGATCGAAATCATCAATGTCCACTACGGACTGAGTTCTCTGCTTTTTCTGCTTCGCGCTTTTGATATGTTCATTTGATTTTATCGTCTGTGAAACCGAACTAACGGTTGGTATACACACTTGCAAGGCATTTGCAACTCTATAATAAATAAAACACTATAATGTAATAATACAATAATTATACATTTATTCCACAATGCAACTAACCTCTTGTACAGCAGCTAAAGCCCTCCATTGTCGCCTTCTTGCTCAAAAAAGCTTATTAGGGAGGCTATAAGCTGTTTTCACTGCTTACATCAAGCTTTCGACATTATTTCCTCTGCATAACACACGTAAACGCAATAAATAAGTTTTAAATAACTACGAAAAAGCGCAACTTATAACAATCTAAGTACAATCTCAATAAGTTAGGTTAGAAATAATATGTAGTCTCTAATGACGTCACGAGTTACTTTCCCCCCCCCCGCGTTTAAATTTTTCAGATGTTGTGGCAACCTCCTAAACACGCTTTCAGTTTTACCAACCTTGCTTATACCAATTTGCTGTTAGCCTCATACATGAAGAGTTATTGGCAGTCTTAAGTTAGATTCCAGGTTGCTTATCGTGCGATATTTTTATGAAGTAATGATTTGTAGCTGTAGTATTATCAACAAAAGGAATTACCAATCTGTAATTGTAGTCATCACACCCTTGGTTTACGTAGAATTTCTATCAGAAAGTTGAAGTTTCTCCAATACTTGAGTTTTCCAAAAATGTTGCAACAATGTGCAATACAATTTTCACATTT
Organism: Agriotes lineatus; assembly: GCA_940337035.1. Taxonomy (NCBI): domain Eukaryota; kingdom Metazoa; phylum Arthropoda; class Insecta; order Coleoptera; family Elateridae; genus Agriotes; species Agriotes lineatus. Next base: position 26,073 of record CALNHX010008379.1, on the reverse strand, counting down.
TAAAACAAACGCAGGCTTTTAAAGTACGTTTTTTTTCCTATAAAAATTTTCAAGGTTAAGATAAAATTGGCAAAACCGCTTTTTTTATATTATTAGAAAATTTATTTTTGTCAGGTTTTTCTGTAAACGCATTGTGTCATTTTGACATTTAAAATTAAATTATCAGCTTTTCTTTTTTGAAAATGAATACGCGTAAAAACGAAATCTTTTAAATTTTCATGTAAAAATAGCTATTTGTGCAACAAGTGCTAAAAGTGGATGTTTATGTACGAAACATGAAAATTATGAACGACGCTGAAGGCTGAGTTTCATAACATGTCTCGTGAATAAACACTTTTAGCACGAGTGTGCACACAATATTTTTTATACCGCCTTAAATTTAGGTACTGTTATTAATCCATAAATGTCAATTTAACAAAGGTTTGCATTTATGACAGTTATAATTTATGTCATAGTAAAGCGATGGCCTTGACGCGCAAGTGACTGTTTTTGCAGCCGATTGCTGTCAAAGTTAGTTATCAAAGGTAATTATAACATTTTACTTTATTCATTACATAATGCTTTAATTATTTAAAAAACACTTTACCTCTAACGAAAGAAGTAACTAGAATAACTTTACAACCTCACTTCCAGTTCGAAATTCTAAATTCAATACCAGCTGTTTACTTTATAATACATGTGCTAAAAGTAAACAGCTGATTTCACTTTTAACACGCTGATTTATAAAACGGCATTTTTAGTGAAACAAGCTAGTGCTAAAAGGCCTACTTTTAGTAGTGGTCGTAGAAAAAAGCAATTCTGAAGTGTGCATAGGAACTGTTGGATCTGCAGCCTAACATGCCAGAAGAAGTTTACGAAAGATTAGCAAGAGCTTTTGATGTACCTACATAGAACTTTTAATTTTTTAAACTTTGTTTAACAATTTTAATTTACAGAGCAGTAGAACGCCAATTTATGTGTTTAAAAATAAAAACAATTAGCGTGATTCAAAAACCCGCAAAAAGCAAAAGAGAATTTGGTGGAGCAACTTTTACTTTAGAGAAGAACTGACAGCGGTAATTTTCAGAAAACTAGAAGCAAGAACGCATTTTAGTCTTAATGATCTTCTATATTATGCATAAACCGAATTAGAATTTACGGGGTTAAGAAGGTTACTGCACAAGATTATTCAGGATATGGGTTTCAAATTTACAAAAATTGACACAAAAAAATATTGATGCAAAAATCTTACGGTACAGCTTTAAAAATCAAATTTTTAAGACGACACCTTCTATTAAAAAATTCTGGAGAAGTGGTAAATTTTGTCTTTTTGGATGAGATATGGATTTATAAAAATGGATCAGAAATTCGTTGATGGATTAAGGAAGATGATAAAAGACTACTTAATATTAAAGTAAAAAGTGAGGGAGACCGTTTTACAGTTTTGCACGCTGGTTATAAAGGGTTTTTTTAGAAGGTTGTTCTCTAGTATTCAATAGTAACAGCACTGACAGAGACTACCATAGGTCAATGAATTCTGAAAAATTTCATAATTGGGTAATCAACTGTTTAGTGCCAGCAATGGAAAAATTGCCTGAGAAAAATGTACTAATAATGGACAACGCTCCATATTATTCAGTGCTTAAAAAGAAAAACCCAGCACATGTGCTAAAAGTAAACAGGTGATTTTACTTTTAACACGCTGATTTATAAAACGTCATTTTTAGTGAAACAAGCTAGTGCTAAAAGGCCTACTTTTAGTAATGGTAGTAGAAAAACATACTTTACGTACTTTTGTATTTTAAGTAATTTGACTTTTAATGACATTTCTGTGACAATTTGTTGTACAAAACGCCGTGTTTATTTGTCATCGTGTTCATTATCCTCATAATCTTAGTGTTACCTTCAGTTTAGTTTTATTTTGGTTTATTTGTGTTTATTCGTGTTTTTTGTTAGTATACAGTTGTTGAGTTTCGATATAAAATTTTTGTTGATTGTTGATTTCAGAAATTAGCGTCATGGAGTACAGTTTCTGGAGTATGCAGATATGAATTTGATTTTAGCGGAATATCGTGGCAGTATCCCAACAGAAGGCATCGAAATGTTAATGTTATTCGACGACTGGATCAACGAATGCGAAAAACTGGGAGAACTGCACCCACTCCAGTAGCTGACAGAGGCCATCCTCATCGAATGTTACCAGAGGTTGAAGAAAACATCTTAAATGTAGTCGAAAATGAACCAGAACAAAGTACCCGGTCCATTGCCCGAATATTTGGTGTTAGCCAAACAACCGTTAATCGCTTATTACAGCAAAATGGGTTGCACCCGTATCATTACCAACGCGTCCAGGGATTATTACCAGAAGACTACCAGCAAAGAGTCAGATTCTGCAGATGATTACTTTGTGAGCAAGAAAGGAATTCTGGTTTTACTGGATGCATCTTGTGGACTGATGAAACTACGTTCACCAGAAATGGAACATTTAATATCCATAATATGCACCAATGGAGCGATGAAAACGCCCATGCACTGTACCAAACGATTCATCAGCATACTGGATAATTCAAACCCGAGATTGGTTAATTCAGAAATTTCCAGAACGTTGGATTGTCTCCCCACATCTCGTACCCGAAAACTTCGTTCCCGAGCACGTTAAATATTTGAAAGAAACAAAATTCCAATACTAATCAAGTCATTAGAAGGTTGTCCATTAGAAGTCATAATTAGATGATGCTGTTGTGAGGGTACTTAAGTTGTGCTGCATTTGCAAGAAATACATTTTACCTAATTACTGTAAACATTAAATTTCGCCCTTAAGTTGTTTTCTTAATTCTAATTGGTTACCTACCCTCCTTCTTGGGGGCGATAGTAACGTTGCTAGATAAGCAATATAATTCAAAAGAATAAAAGAAATACAAAGCTATTATTATTCAGTATTGTCGTGCTCGTTTAACTGTGGTGCTTACAAAATGGCTAATTTGCGAAGATATTGACAATCGTGAAGTGATACAGTTTTTACGTGGCATAGCTTAGAATTACTCATTTTAAAACGTTTACATCTTTTGTGTGTATGTATACTTCTTATAAGTGTATTAAAATAAATAAATTAATTAAAATATCTTTTATTTTTCTAACTGCATTCCGATCACGGCACTCATTTTTCAACACCCTGTACTTTAGGAGACAAATTGAGCTGGCTCGCGAACGAAGTTTTCGGGTACGAGATGTGGAGATACGAAATATTCCGGGAACGAAATATCCTGGGAACGAATTGTGGGGTACGAAAGTTGAAGAACGAAATGTTGGGAATGAACTTTCCGCAAACCGAATACAACAAAGACAAGACCCAAAAACATAGCCTTCTCATGGATTTGACATTGGAACAATTCATGTAGAGTCCCTATATCTACTACGAGGCGGTACCGACTCGAAAGCGGCAATGAGTAACACGAGAGAGGAGGGAATGTAATAGCGGAGGGGGCATAAAATTTACTAGACGGAAACCGCCATTGTCAGAAACCGCTTGCTCAACGTTTTTACCGATCTTAAAAATAAGGCAAAATCAAAATAATAATGGTGTCCGGTAATGACCACTAAAGCTTCAGGTAGCGATATTTCTTGTACAAAATTCTGAGTCGAAAATCTTAATATGAAAATGTTGGATTGATCTCCATGAGCCCACGAGCGGTAGATAAAAACAATTATTTTTTCAGGTAAAATACCCCTTCTGTTTTAAATACGACAAAATGTCATCAGGAAGAGTTGTTCAAAATGTAAAATAATAGTCCTATACAAACTTTCAGAAATATCGACGTACTTTTATGAAACCGTGTGCATTAGATGAAGTAATTTTGTGTTAACATGTACTTGAATTTCCATTCTATACATAACATTCGATACAAACTGAATGTTATTAATTTGCATTCCCTAAATACAATTACAGCTGAAAATGAGTTAAAATGTTGACTCAGTCCGGCTCGTTTCGATAAGTTGCTTGTAATTCGCTTATATTCAGGTATCATCTTAAGACGGTTAAACCAAATACCTCCATGCCAACTATACGAAAAACCACACTCGGTATGATGTACTACAAGGTCAAAAATATTTTTTCAGTTATAGATACCGTTTTGTTTCCATGAAACTGGTGGTTCGATGGAACACATTCTTTAAATTATATTTTTATTTTGTTGATTGTTTAAATTAATTTGCTCTATGTCTCATCAAATGTTCTAAATTAAATTGTTTGTTATTTAATCTTTAACAAAATACTTTCAATCTCTAATAATAAACATAGCTACGGTTTTCTCAAAATTGGTTTTCAATTTAATTTGAGAAAATAAGGGAAAAAATCGCAAACCATCTTCAAAGCTACTCAAAGTAATGCGAATTGATCTATTTATAAAAATGCTTTATGCCTCGTTGCAATTATCAAAAATCGAAATTTGGCGATACTTGTAAAATCATCTTGGTCACCTAGGATATTACGAAACTACAGCAACACGGTTTCTTTAATTAACGTAATTTAGTGTACCTGTGTAATACTTTAGTAAGAGTAGAGCAAACTGACACACGAGTTGTCAGTTTCATCAAATTCGAGGTTAGCAGGTTAGGTTTTGCGTCAGTTTTGACACGGACTGACGCAAAACCTAACCTATTAACCTTGAATTTGATGAAACTGTCAACTCGTGTTGTGGAAAATGCCACTTCCTTATTCTTTGTAGTCTTTATACGAAGGCTATTTTTTCAACCTACGATTCGGTAGAAATAAAAAACAAAACTGAATATGAAACATTTATTGTATAGAAAATGTAAGTAAATCTCTCTGCTACTTTTACATAATCGCATTTCAATGGGGGCACACGTTTCTGTATGCCCTCCTAAAAAAAAGTTGCCGTCGGATCACTCAGCCAACTGTTCACATTGATTTTTAGTTTCTTCGAACTTTCTGCACCATTCTCGCATATAGCCGTCGGAGTCGCTCGTTAACTGCACTCTCTTGACAATAAATTTCGACTTCATTATGTCCTTCAGGATTTGGACTTCAGCCAGAAGAAAAAGAATTAATGCTTACGGCGCCCAGTTCAGTTTGGAGGGCGTAGTAAACCGTAGTTAGCTTTCTTCTTGTTAGAAATATAGACTAAGAAGAGCATAATTCGGCCAAAATTCATTGTCAGACGAGTACAGTTTATGAGCGACAGCTGTTTGTGAGAACGATGCATAAAGTTTAAAGAAGAGGCTAAAAACTAATGTGAGCAGTTGACTGAGTGACCAGGCGGCAAGAGGGCTTACAAAAACCTGTGCCACGGCATGATAAGTGCCTTCATCGAAATGGGGATTATGTAGAAATGTAGTTAAGAGGTGTATCTATATTTTCTATATAATAAAAGTTTCATATTCATTTTTGTTTTGTATTCTTTTTGAATCGGATGTTGAAAAAAATCCTCGCATTAGCTACTTCTGGACATAGCCGCCCTTTCCTCTCGCCTGCCAGTATTTGTAATCTTCTAGCATGCCTATCTTGCCGGTCTTGGCTTCCAGTTCAAAATCATACTTCTCGATCAGCCAGATGTCTAGCTACATGTTCCACCCAGTTCCATTTGTTATTATAATTTTTGGTTGTCTTCTCAGTTCTGCGTTTATCATCTTACCACATAAGCTTGCAACCAACATGGCACATTTTATTGCGCTTTGTGCCACTCGAAGCTAATTCGCAGGGCACTTCTTTAATGTCATGGTTTCCATCTCATACGTTATAACTAGAGTGACACATTTATTGTAAACTTTTCTTTTAACCTCGTTTGGGATGCTACTAAGGCATGGGTTAGTTTCCCAAGGGCTTGCCAACCTTTTCATTCTTCTATTGATTACCTTACCTTGATTTTCTTTTCCTAAGGTTATTACGAGGGCCGTTTTTTAACCTCCGATGGGCCATAACAAAAATACAGGTGTATATAAAACAATGATTTTATTACTAAAAGTTATGTACACTTATGGTTACTTTTCGACATAATCACCTTGGAGATTGAGGCATTTGTCGTACCTGTGGACAAGCTTTCCAATACTCTCTGCATAAAATGTTGCCGCCAATGAATCAAAATGAGTCTTGACAATGTCTTAAAGCTCCTCGTTATTATGGAAGCGCTGTCCTCCTAGCCACTTCTTCAGTTCATGGAAAACATGGAAGTCACTCGGCGTTAGGTCGGGTGATCGAAAATATCCCATATTGTTCAAGGAGCCGGGGGGACGCCCGTACAGTGCTTTTGCAACCCAACGACTCCTTTATTCTCTACCAACCTATTCATACATCAACTATACAATACAAGTAATGTACAATGTGTTGTCTAACCTACCACATACATGGTTAAAACTTTTTATCAGTTTCAGGATATTAAACCTTTGTTTACATATACAAAAGTAGGCTGGTAACTAAGTCATAACTGCATCTGTACGGTAATAGTTCTTTACAGTACATGGCAACCGTGACCACATTGAAACAACTGTATCTGTATGGTAATATCCTTTTACCATGGATGGCAACCATTACATTAAACAAACCACGGATGTTATGAATCATAACAGCTTTAGATGTCTTAAAATCCTTCTTCAGATTTCAAAACAACATCTGCGGCAGTTATGATACTTGTAACATTCCTAGATATGTCAACAGCCATTACTATGACCACGGATCTAAGAAGAGCGAATGAATTAATAAATCAGGTACTACAAATCATGATTTTGGAGGCTTTCACGGCCATTATACGTAACAAACGGGTTCCAGGATTGGACCGTGTCATTATGGTGGACGAAGAACTCAACATTTCGCCCACTTTCGTAAGGAGCTCCATCAGGTGAAGAACCCTGATGTAGCCTCTTATGAGAGTGGGCAAAACGATAAGTCCTTTGACCTTAATAATGACACGGTCCAATCCCGAAAGTCGTTTGTTAAGTAAATAGTCATCATGCAAAAACTATTTCCTATGTTAAACCCGTATGGCTAGGTTTGGTAGTTATCACTTGGCATATATAAGTTTAAGTTTTTAAAGTATTTTGGATAGGTACAGGGATATCTTAAATTATTTGTTAGTCTAAAGATGATAAAATATTTTCTGCTAGTCAATCATTGGCATTAGAAGTATTGAATAATGGTAAACTGAAGACAGTACGTTTTGAAAACATGATAATCAGTAAGCTAACAGATATGTTTATGAAGCACCTAGTTGGCTAGTTATAAAGTATTTGCCAAATTGTTTATGAAATTAGCAGTTAATCTTGTACCTTCTTCTTCTTCTTCTTTGTCTATTGCCTTTTTGCCTTACAGCGTTGGCTGCAGTGAAGTGTCCACCCATATTCTCCACTTTTTCCTATCTTTTGCCATTTGCTTTAGTTGACTAACTGTTTTCCCCTTTTTCTTTGCCAATTCTTCTATTCTTAGTTCCATATTCCTGCTTGGTCTTCCTACCTTTCGCTTCCCCTGTCATTTGGATTCTGCTTTTTTCTTGGTTAGTACCTCTTTCTGCATTCTCTGGGCGTGTCCGAACCATTTCAGTTGTTTTTCTTCTATTATTTGAGTAATTGGCTTTGTTGTATGCTTTTTCTTATGTCTTCATTTCTGCATCTGTCGCTTTTTGTTTTCTGTTATTTTTCTGAGGAACTTCATTTCTGCTGCGGTTATCTTACTTTCATGTTGTGTTGTCACTGGCCAAGACTCGCTTCCATAGGTATGTCGCGATAGGTACTGCTGCTGTGTTGTAGATTGTTGTTTAGTTTTTGAACTAATTTCCTTCTTTCCTAATATTGTTTTGTTAATTTGATAAAATACTTGTGTAGTTTTCCTTGTTTTGCTTAAGATCTCTGTGTTTGTTTTTCCATTTTCACTTATTTTTTTCCCAAATAATCCATTGTGGAAACTTGTTCTAGTTCCTCTTCACTGCACTTGATATTTTGTTGGTCTTGTTTATTTCCATGCCCATTTTTTTATTGTCTTGTCCCATTGATTTAGTGTCTTTTGTATATTCCTTTGGCTGTCTCCCATAAGTATTATATCATCTGCATATAGCAGACGCTGTAGTTGAATTGGGCACAGCTCTCTATACCCAGCTGTTATTTTGGGCGTGTTTTCCTTGCAGATTTTCAATATTTTGTCCATGTAAATGATAAATAACAGATGGCTCAGACTATCTCCCTGCTTAACTCCCCTCTGCATCTCAAATTCTCTGGAGTACTTCCCTTTTATCCTAACCTCTCCTCTAACTGTTTTGTATACGCTTTTAATCACTCGCCTGAGTTTTTCCGTGACCTCCAATTCCTCCAGGCAGTACCATATTTGTCCCTTGGGACTGTGTCGAATGCAACTTTCAGGTCAACAAATACTAAATATAATTCCTTTCGTTGCTCCGTTCCATTTTCTATTACCCTCCTTTTACTATGCTTATGTGGTCTTGTGTTTGTTTTCCTTTCATGTATGCTGCTTGTTCTTCTACTAGTTTCATCGCCACTTTGTTTCTTAGTTTGTTTTCTATTATTTTGGTATACATTTTGAACAGCGTTGAGGTTAGGCCAATTGCCATATAATTTTCACATTTACTTTTCTTTCCTTTTTTATATTATTGTATTGTATTATCTGTAACCTCATTTACCTTGCGGTGCCGAAGCTGGCGCTTTATGAGCTGGAATCTGGCGGTACAATGATCAACTTGCCTCGGATTCAGGATACAGAGTTGGATCGCTCCTTTGGTGCTTCCGCAGCAACCATTGTATGAGGTGTGTGTATTGGTGATGTGTTGACCTTGTTACTCTATCTCTTAGGTCTGTGGTTCTGAGTATAGCACAGTTAATTTGGTGCCCAACTGTGAATGGTCTTACCGAGCCCGATTCCAATCGCCAAGGCGGAAAAATTCCGACCCCCGCGGGATTCGAACCGAGGACTTGCTTAATGCAAGTCTGGTGCTTACCCAACAGCGCCACGCGGCTTCTTTTTTTATATAAAGGTATAATTACATTCTTTTCCCAAACCTTAGGTATTATATTATTTGTCCAAGCTATCATTTCTCTTCCTCCCCATTTGATTAATTCCGGTGCTATTTCATCCCTCCCTGCTGCTTTTCATGTTTTCAAAGTTTTGAGTGTCCGCATTATTTCCTCTTGCGATATTTCGTTTTCAGGCTGTTCCATTTGCCTATTTTCTTCTGTTGTCTCAATTTCGTGCTGGTTCTTATCTTTCTGGAAGTTCTCTTCATAAAATCTTCTCCACACTTTTTCCGTTTTGAGTACTGAATTGTTGTCGTCTATGTTGCATATTTGCTTGTTTCTTACTATTCAGTGCTCTAATTGTTTTCCAGAACTTGCTTTTGTTTGTGCCTTTTATGTTTCATTTTTTTCTTTTTTCACTTCCTGCTTGGCTTCATCTCTTGTTTGTATGTATTTTATTTTATCTTCTATGTTTCCGGTTATTATGTATCTTTTCCATGCTTTTTCTCTTCTTTTACTTTTGCTTTCGCTTCATTGTTCCACCATCTGCTGCTTTTCCTATCTCCATTTATTTTTCTTGTCCCAGAAGTGTCTTTTGCTGTTTTGATTATTATTTCTTTAAAGTTGTTCCAAATTACTTCTAATTCCTGCTCTTTTACTTCTAACTTTTCCCCTAGCCGTATCTATTTCCTCCTGGTATCTTTGCCTTGTTTCCAAGTCCCTTAGCTTCTCTGTCTGTATTTTCGTATACTGTTTTACAGTTTCCTTTATGATTAGTTCTTCTTCTATTTCCATTAATAATAGCGTGTGCTCCATTCCTACTTCTGCTTGTTTTTTGACCCATACATATTTTACTTCTCCCTTATACGTTTTTGTGTATGTTATATAGTCCATTATAATTTTGTTTTACATCCTGTGATTCGTATGTATATTGAGGTTATTTTCCGTAGTTGTAGAATGTATTCCCTATTTGCATATCGTTTGTTATGCAGAATTCAAGAATTTGCTTTCCGTTTTGATTAATAATCTCTTCTGTTCCATACTTTCCCATGCATCCGATTGCTTTGTATCTTTTCCAATTCGTCCATTCCAATCTCCTATTATTAGTACTTCTCGATCTCTTTCTCTTGCTTCTTTCATTTATTCTTGCAGTGTTTCATAGAATTCTTCTACTTTTTGTATTTCTGTGCCTTCTCTTGGTGCATATGTTTGTTTTATTGGTATGCTTGTTTCCAGGTTTACATCCATATAAATAATCCTAGTGTTTATTGCTTTCCAATCCACAAGTTTCTTTTTTATTTCTTCGTTTGTTAACAGTGCTATTCCTTCAGTTGCTCTTGCGGTTATTTCAACTCATGAGTATCTTAGTGTATAGCCATTGTTTAAAACTATTCTCCCCTTGCCTTTTTTCTTAGTTTCACTAACTCCAAGTATGTGAATGCTCCTTTCTTTCATTTCTTCGATGATCTCTTGCTCTTTCCCATTTATTGTTTGTATGCTCCATGCGCCTATATATATATTTTTAAACTTTTACCATAAATGTTATTATGCAACAGTACGATGTAGACACAAAATTAAATATAATTTAAACTTCGGAAAAATAATATGTAAAATTCTTTTTGGCAGCTTGCTGTTGCCCAAATATGATGTTCGTAAAACAAAATTAAATGACACAGAAAAACACAATTTGCAACTCTCGTAATATGCTAATGCAGGGCGGGTGATATGTATTGCAGCAAGCAGCATGCTACTTCTCCTGCCAGGCTGATATCTGCTGCTAAGAACTAGACCTGAAGTCCTCACGAATTAGAAGGTATAAACACTCTTTCTATACTTACTTACCTTGCAAAACTAATAACTTGTAAATATACAGTTCTGTACTAAAAATTCACACCAAAAGTGAAGTTTTTATTGTCAATATAGAATATTACATAATTTACAATTAAAGGAAAGTTTAAATCGAAATTAAATTTTTACAAGTTAAAAATAGAGGGATACACAGCTCAAAATGTATGGTTTAGTAGGCACCTTGCTTGTTGCATGAGCTATAAGTGAGATATAATAATAATAATGTCTTTATTTGCACAAAGAACACGAATTAACATACAATTCATGCGAATACTGTGAAACCTTTCTTAACGGATACCTCTCACAGGGCCGTAACTAGGTATAGGCAGAGTAGGCCGCCTGTAGGCGGGCGCCAAAATGGCCCTGAAAAAATATCTTTCGTACTAAAAAATAATAAATACGCAAGTGGCCCATTTTGCAAATCAATTAATTTGTAATATTGGCGATTTAAGTCCAAATAATGCTAATTATAATAGTGGGAATTGCGCCCAATCTGGTCGATACATTACATTGCCTTGTACAATTTGCAAAGGAAATATTATATGTCTACCAGATGTATTTTATAGTTCTTACCGATATCAATCAAAACATTAGAATTATTAGCTTATTAGCCCCCCACCGCATAAGTGGCCCTATTCAAAATATAAAAAAGTTTCCATTTTTAAAACAAAGTAATACAACATTGGCGACAAACTAACTTAAATTTTTAACAACTGTTGGACCAGGACCACTGATATTACATATACATTCACTGCTTTGGACTCATAGCTGATACAGTCGTCCATTGTAACAAACAGCAGAATGCCACAGACCGATTTTGAGAGCTTACTTGTTCCACTACTATGGTATTTTTCGCTACAATCACTTTCCCGGTAGAATTTGTTCAATTTACAACACTTCTGCGACCCTACACGATGGTAAATTTATTTAAAAAAAAGAATTATCATGCCGACAAAAAAAGCTTCGCGTTTTAAATATATTGATTATTACAAAACAGTGTGACAGCGTGGTTGCGAATACAGAACCTTATTCTACGTTCACATGTTACTACGCGTAATAATATGTAATTATTTGTTTATATTGTATTATTTTAACATATTGATATGTCTTTAAAGCTTTTGAACGTACCACATAGGTGGTCTTATTCTAATTAAACTAATTTTTGCCTGTTTAAAATAAAAAAGTTACAAAAAAAAACATTTTCAACGTCTTTAATACAGAAAGCGCGCTGCAAGAAAAACAAATTTTGCTAGATCGAATTATGGTTGAAGTCTTCAAAATTCTCTACAAAATAGGTAAAATAGTAAATTATGCAATGAGGGACAGAAATTGCACTGAAGCAAAATAGCATTCTCTCCGAGTTGCATATACTATTTTTTTCGCGTTGCAGAAAGATTTAAAACGAAAACCCGTTTTTTTAAACGTCATTTATTGACATTTTAGTTACAATTATTTTAAAATCAGTAGCCTACGGTAAATTTTAAAGTTGATGGCACTGTAAGTCATTATGACAAGAGCTCACAATTATATCAAATTCGAGGTTAGCAGGTTAGGTTTTGCGTCAGTTTGTGTCAAATCTGACGCGAAACCGAACCTGATAACCTCGAATTTGACATAATTGTTCTGTCAGTCATAATGATAATTAAATTAAATGAATGCTACGCAAGACTTTCAGCAGTGCATTGAAAATTTCCTGATCACTTTTATTATATACATCAATAATACGTCCAATTATTATGTACGGCTCAGTAATATGGGGTACTACTACAAAAACTCATATAAATAAAGTGCAAGTGCTACAGAACAAGGTGTTAAAAATTGTGTGCAACGCACAGTGGTTTATAAGAAATGATCAGTTACATCGTGAGCTTAACCACAACTGTGAAAGAACACATTCGCAACAACTCACTTACGTTTTACAAGAACATTTCATCTTCTGCAGGTGCTATGTACTACAATCTTGGTGCCAATCCAGAACACAGAAGACTCAAACGAAGTTTACCAATAGACCTAATTCAATCATCTGATAGTGATAACATTAGTGATTAATTTACGATCATAAAATTATCCGTTGGTCAAAACTGTTACTAATTATATAACCGAAACAAGGCATTCACAGAATATATGTTAACAATGTTATGTAACCGGGTGAAAGTCCTGTATGTTATTATCATATAGTTATAATTATTATGTAGTAATCGTACCTATGAATAGCTCTGTATGCTGAACTTTTTTTTTTATTAATAACTCCATGTATTATACAATCTGCCTTATATAATTAAGCAATAAGTATTTTATACAGATTATGAGTAAAATGCAGTTACACTGCTGTTTACATTTAGGCGTATGAGGTAGAGTTCCAGCAAACCCTCCTCTTACATTAGCTTAATATTGTATGTGTAATTTTTATGAAATTTATGATAATGATATAGGTACTGTTTATATTGTTTGACAAAGTAATTTAATTACTGTTGAAACCGTGTTGGTAGCTCCGATGGTTTAAACCTTTTTGGTCTTTTTGGTTCATTGTTATCGTCCATTAATCGATGCACAGTATCATTAAGGTGAGCACTTAGCCTGTCTTTATATCGTTTGCTGTAATTTTGGATTTCACATTTCACTGTGGATACATTCAGGTCACTTGAAATTACTTTATTGGGGACGATCGTTCGAAGTACTTTGTTTTGGAACCTTTCTAAGATTTCCAGGTTTGATGTAGAAGCAGTTCCCCATAAGGAGATCCCGTAAGTCCATATTGGTTTGAGAACTATTTTATAGATTAGAAGTTTATTTTCCAATGATAGTTTTGATTTTCTTCCAATTAACCAATATAGTTTACGAAGTTGTAGACCAAATTGTTTACGTTTAGTGAATATGTGTGTTTTCCAAGTTAGTCTTCTATCGAGATGCAGTCCAAGGTATTTCACCGACTCTGTATGTGTGATTTGATATTCATTTAAAGTTACTGGTGAATAGGGTTTCCAGTCCCGGGATTCGGTCATGGGACAGTCCCGGGATTCTACAACAAAAACTGAGTCCCGGGACCACAGCAAGCCCAGGCGAAGTCCCGGGACCATGTCAACATTCGTGCGTATACTCGATATCAGAGAATTCGGAGGGGTATTCACCGACGTCCGGCGTATTACTCATGCCTCTTGTACATTCTGCATTATTTGAGTTTTGCGTAACACAGGAGAGGTATTGTTTTCGGTAGATTAGAATTAAACCTGTGTGTTGTTTCAGCCACATTTGCATATCTTTTTCTATTTATGTATTTGTCTGTTTTTTTGTTGGATTTAGATTATATATGTGCGAAAAGCTGAATAATTTATATTTTTGGGTTTTAAGTGTGTTCGTTATTTGTCTGCTACAGCGTTACAATTAGAATGAATTCCGATTCGCAACCTACCTTCATTCTACATTTAAAAAAATAACGATCTGAAGTTACTGTGGCAACAGTTTTATATATTGGAGATACCTAAACAATTGGCGAAATGTAAAGTGGGTTCCTACAAAATTATCATAATCAGAGGCAGCTTGACGAAAGGATTACACACGCACTTTGCAGTTCAAACAAAAGCAAAAGCGACAGACATTAGTACCAGAAGAAAGCAATGAAGTTGTAGACGAGCCCCAACGCAAATTATCAGCACAGAAATACTTTATTTAACTTAAAACGCTTATCTTTGGAAATTTTATTCGGAAATTTCACCTGAACACTATTTCATTTTCGGGATCTTCGGGACTAGTCCCGGAAGCATATACGTAATCTGCAGACGCATAAGGTATTATGACAACTGTTCGGCTACAATCGGTAATCGATTAATATGGAGCCAATGAAAGTTTATGTAAAGTGCAGACACAGAGGGGCATTAGACGTCTGCAGTTTACTCAGTGGTTTCGCTTTGACATGCTATATCTTGTTTTCCGCGTAGTCAAAGAACTAGTTGTTAGTTCGTGAAAAGACTATTTAAAGTGCCGGCTAAAATTACTATAAATTACTTAAATATGGAAAGTATGCTCCCACAAGGCTACGAGTAAAAATTTGTAAACGACACAACTGTTAGATTAAATCTAACTAATAAGAGGTAGTTGAGGTTAGCTTCGCATGTTTATATTTCGAGCAACCAAAGTTTACAGACCGAAAAAATGCCGGTAGATATACAAATACAAGCTGTATCTAACCAAATTTAGCGCTTACAAAATGTAATTTTTCGAAAACAGTAAAAAAGGTGATATTTTCATTTTGTTTTCAATGTGTGGAGCGATTCATTTTCGTACACACAATACAGACACACACAACAGGACGCAAAATACTTTTACGTTCTAAAACGTCCAGTTGTTGAAGTCCGAAGTCCCTTTCGACCAAATTTTGAGTTACAACGTGAACAACACATATGAAAGCAACTTGTTTAACTCATTTGCAAATTCGTGAAAAACAGTATGACTTTCATAACTAGTTGTACAATATACTATTGGGTTCTAAATATAAAAATAACTATTTATTGAACCAGTGTCCTAAGTGAATTATTTTTAACATCAATGTTAAGAGTTAGTCCAAGAAGCGCGCATTCTTACATGAGAGTGCAGAAAGTAAGTACTTTCTGCACTGTCGTAGGAGTAGCATATTATTATACTAGTTTAATAAAAGGGCCCATTGTAGCACGAGTGGGTTTGGGGCACGACGTGAGTAACGAGGAGTGCTCCGATAGAACGAAAGCTGCAATAATTTTGTTTCTATTTTGCGTTTAGAATAACCCCATTCTAGCAACCAAATTACGTCATTTAAGTGTTAGAATAAGTCGCTATAAAATGACGTCATTTGGGTGCTAGAATGGAGTTATTCTAAATGCAAATTAGAAAACATTTTTATTTTTAATTTATAAAATTGTATAAAGCGGCACAATAGAAAAAATAGTATAAAACACTAGTTGCAGAAGGTCCTTCAAGCACTCATTTGTTCCTCAACTCGCAGCTATGTGGCTCGTTTCGGAATTTCAAATTCCTGCTTGAATAGATGCCTTCTGCAACTTGTATTTTAATATACTATTATTAAACGAGGATAATACACTAATGTTATTTACTTTCCACAAAAATAATCAAAAACTTTTAATTATGACATTTCATAAAGATGACAATCTGTCAGTTGGCTGAAACAAGGTAGGCCGTTTCAATGTTTTTGATATGAAAATAACAATACAAAAACTATGCTTTGATATACTCCATTATAGCACTGTTTTCGATGTTATAATAACCACATTGTGACATTACTATACGTAAATAGTACATTTGTCGTCAAAAGATAAATGTATCGTTTCTTTTCGGAGGATGAAGATTTGACCACGAGATGTGTCATGGTAATTTTAAGAACGAAAAATTTTGTCGCAAGAAGTAAATGTTATTTTTTCCACAAATATAAAAATAATTAAATTTACATTATGTATTGCAAAAACTACAAATGAATTTAGAATCTGACCGTTTTATTTATTCATTTCCATAGCAACGCGCACTTTCATCTGTAGAGTGAAATAAAGAGCTACTTGATAAACGCAAAACTATCTAATAAAGCACTATTTTATAACTCAGTCTAACATAAAGTAATTTTTACCCTAGTAAAACTACCACTCTGGCAAAAAAATCACTTTTTGTACAACTGTCATTAAAAATGACATTTTTGTTCCAGGTAACTACACTTATATACGTCAAAATTAAATATTATGAGACTATGAGAGAGCACCTTAAAAGTAAACACTTTTAACATGTGTTGAAAATACTACTTAGTAAACCAATATTTGTCAGTTAACTAAGGAAAATCAATAATTTTCAGTTGTTCGACAGCTCGTTATTTAAAAAACAAATAGTAACGCTTTCTGTATTCTAATCAAATGTCAAAACTAACATGATTATTTTGAAAAATGTCTACCACGGCTTGCTATATTATACTCAAATTAATAAAAGTTACATTTAGTCCATAAAAATAATTTTGCTGATTTTTAGTGACAGTTGTACAATAGTATATTGTGCAACTAATTATAAAAATCATACTTTTTCATGAATTTGCAGTTTTATTAACGATGGCGAAGTCCGAATGTATCAAGCAAATAAGTAAGAAAAGTTGCTTTCATACGTGTTGTACACATTATTTTTTTTGCATAGTGATCGCTGGTAACTCGAAATTTGGCCGAAAAGCAGTCATATTACAAACATGCAGTAACGCGAGAAAATTCTTATTTCAAAGTTAAATAATAGAATCTAATTAGACCTGACCAAAACTTCGTTTAATCGGAATGAACCAAACATTTCAAGAAAACACACAGTAATAATAATAGTCTCTATTTATCAACTCAAGATACAATAAATAAGAAAAAATAGTGGTCACGGTGCTTGCGTAAAGTGCAGACGTATTATAATTCAACACGTCTGCAGTTTACTTCTGTTTTGATTGGCTGTACGACTTCGGAATAAACGATGTCATGGGTTATACCTTATGCGTCTGCAGATTACGTATATGCGTCCCGGAACCTGAAATTTAGCTCGTAAGTCCCGAAAACACTTTTGGTCCAAGGACTTGGAAACCCTACTGGTGAAGAATGATCCCTTTTCATAGTGAATGTAGCATGATGTGACTTGGATTCGTTCACTCTAATTCGCCATGTCCTAGTCCAGTGTTGAATTTTGTTGAGATGAGCTTGGAGGTATCTCGATGCAGCTTGTGGATTTACATGGGAGGCTAGTATAGCCATATCGTCTGCATAAGTAGCTGAAGTTGTTAGACGAGATATAGGTAGGTCGGCTGTGTATAATAAATATAGTATAGGACCTAGTGCGCTACCCTGTGGAACGCCTGAGGAGATGGGTTGAATATCCGTGGTTTCATCTTTGTATTTTATTAGGAAATGCCGATTTGATATGTAGGACCTGAGTAGTTCATATACCTGATATGGTAAGTACGTTTTTAGTTTGTAGCATAAACCTTGATTCCATACCCTGTCAAATGCTTGCTGCACGTCCAAAAATACACGCAGAACAGTATCATTTTCCCTCCAAGTCTCTGTATATTTTCTCCACTATTCTGTGCACCTGTTCGATAGTACCGTGCTGACTTCGGAAGCCAAATTGATGTTTAGGGATTAATTCTTGATTATCCAGGATTGGCATTATTCTACGCAATATCAGTTTTTCAAAAACCTTTGACAGGATAGGGAGTAGGCTTATAGGCCTGTACGATGTTATTTCAGCTGGTGGTTTACCTGGCTTCGGAAGCATAACGATTTGTGCCGTTTTCCATTGACTTGGAAAGTGCCGAGTTGTGAGGATTGCATTGTACAGGTGTGTAAGAGCTTGTATAATTTTTGTTGGTAATTGCTTAATGATCGTGCCAGAGTTAAGTTTATTTAACGACGATTAGTGTTTTTAAAAAGCATTTATTTATACTTAGTACACTAATCACTTTACAGACGTCGGAGCTCTGCTCCACACACTTGATTCAGGACAGGCTAACCTGAGTGTCGAAACAGAACTGAATGCAAGAAGCATCTTAACACTAAGGAAAACTCTTATCCTAAAGAAATGCAAGCTAGTTTCCGTTCCCACAGGCGTTATCATAAAGTTCTAGGAACAGAGTACAGATCTAGCGGGTTCTAATCTTATCTCTAAACTAGTAAGCGTTTCTAGTCACGTAACTCCTCCCATCTGAGAATCTTAAATACCGTGAAGCTGTATTTAAGTTATATTTTGACATTGAAGTAAAGAATTTTGAGTATCGTTTAATACGATGGCTTCATTCTGCGATTTTCGCAATAGTTTTGTTAGTTTTGATTTGAAAGAGTCACGTTTACAATATAGATATAATATAATGATTACGAACATAGTGAGTAATAATATAATAATAATTAGCGAAATTAAACTTAGTTTATTTACAAAATGGATATTGTTGTTTATCAACTTATCCTTATGGTTTGTCAGTTTTAATTGATTATTGACTAACTCTTGTGTGTTAATAGGGGATAGGTCAATTTTTGAAATATTGATTAGTTTTGATTCATCTATTCGCAATTTACTTATACTGGGCAATTGTAAAATAATCTGCTTTGTGGACGTAGATTTCATGGTGAACAGTATTTCGTCGTGATTTATTAGAACTGAACAGTCAGGAGTTAGATGTATTAAATTTGATCCTGTAATTTCTCTCTTTGCAATAACCTGATTGCATTGAATATCTAAAATTGTTTTAATGGGCGAACTAATAAGCCACGTAGCTGAATCTATCTGCAAAATTTTATTTGCGGTTAAATTGAAAATATATGGTCGACAAGTTTGATTGTCGTGAAAGGACAACAATTGTGTTTCACACAATTTCGAATTTGGGATACTGAAATGATTATCTCGAGAACAGAAGTAGTTATTTACTGAAGTTTGTTGACATTGATTAATATCGATAGGTACACTAAAATCAGGATTAAATAGTAAAGTGTTGTAGGAAGGGATTATCATTTGAAATTCGTTATTTGTGTTGTATGCCGGGAAAGGAATCAATTTAATTAATTGATATTCTGAAAATGTTCGAATTAGCGGAATTTCGAAAATGAACGTGAAGATTTTATCTTTCTGGTATATTTTTGTCGTTATAATCGATTCGTACAAATGGAGGTTTCCGTATTCTCCAGGGTAAGGAAAAGTTAAACCCTTATTATCATTATTTTGAAGTTTGGTTAAAGATTTTGTTATTTGATTAAGGGATTGGATTAGTTCATTATTGTCAATGAGGGAAAGATGAAGTTGTTGTTTTTGTGCGAAAGTTAGTGCATTTTCTAATTCAAGCCAGATATTAATAAATAGTTGTAATGATTGAATTGATTGATTTATCACTGAATAGGTAGAAGTTGCGGCTAATATTCGTTCAATTTTTACGTTATCTAGTAAGATTTTATTTAAGTTATGATTTAATAGTTTTTGATTCTCGGAGAGATCGTGCATGTATTGTAGATAGGGTGTTATTAAGGATCTGAGTTTGTTCTAACAAAACATTCTTTTGGGTTTCGGAATTGTGAGTCAATTTAGAAATTATTTCTTCGTATCGTTTTCCATCTTCTTGGTCTAAGTTACCGGTGATGAATTTTATTACTGTGCCAAGTCCATCTATTAATCCACGTTTTTGTCTGGTGTTTTGCATTTCGGGAAATAATTGAAATAGCAGCTGATCTGCTTTATTAATATATTGTTTGAGAATTAAAAGCTGATTGTTATGATTAATTAAAATGTCTTTTAAGTCTACAAAGTGTCTATAGCCTATTGGAAAGTTTTTGTTTTCTAAAAGTGAAATTGACGCTAGAAGGTTATTTTTAAGAGTTTGATAGTCAGTCAATAAAGGGGTGTAGTCAAGGATTTTTGTTTAAAGTCTCGATTGTTATGTCACATTTGAGGTGGTGCCAGGTGATGGCGAAGAGGATGATCGATAATGTCCTGTAAAAGGCATCAGATCATTGGCATGTCTTTTTAATATTGTGTTTTTGTGTACGTGTTTAACATCGTACGTGTCATGTTCATTAATTTTGTCTACTATATAGGGACCTGCAAATTTACGATCTTTTTTATTGCGTGAATTTGTCCTAATGTAAACTTGGTCTCCAATTTTGAATGATTTGGAATTTCGGGATTTATTGACTTTGTCGTTTCGTGCTTCTTTTGTAGAGCTTTGTTTATTTTGAAGAGCGTCGTAAAGATGTTTCATTTTTTCTCTGTGATTTACTACATAATTTTCGAAAAATGATTTTTCATAGTCTAGGTCAAAAGGGTTCTTGTTGTCGGTATGTCCAAATACTATTTCGAAAGGTGATAATTTTAGATTTGAATGGATAGTATGGTTGTAAGCCATTACACAATATTGTATTTTCTTGTGTTCGGGCATCTGTGGAATTTGGGGGTTATTTCATTTGTGATTGAATTGATATATTGAGAAAATTCTTGGTATAATTTATCGTTAGAGAAATAGCAATAATAATGAGTTTTGGGTTGACAGTGTTCTATTAGTAACTCGTTAAATTTTGAATTTTTATTATTAGAGTTCACGAAAACTGAATAATGAATGTTTCCGTCGAATTTGGTGATTTGAATTTGTCTAGGCAAATTGGCTTCAATAAATTCTATTTGTTTACTAAAATGTTGCAAAGGTTTGTCGCAAATATCTATTACGGGTGCTGAACTTAATTGCGTGTGTACTGTGTCTACTAAAGATTCGTTTCCATTATTTGATGGTGTTCTAATAATCGGTGTATCGAATAAATCTGATAAGTTTGGTGTCTCTGCACGATTGGGAATTATGCTAAAATTATCTGGTAAGGTTTCGGGTGTGTCTAATCGGTCAGAGTCGTTTAAAATTTTGTGGATGTCTTCAAATATATTATCGTCGATGCTTAAGGGATGAATTTGAATTCGGGAAAGAGCGTCTGCTACTTTATTTGTTTTTCCAGGTAAATACTTAATGTCAAAGTTAAATTCTTCTAGTTTTAAAGCCCATCTGGTAAGTTTTGAATTTGGTTCTTTAAGATTACGGAGCCAAACTAGAGGTCTATGATCCGTGAAAAGTGTGAATTTAGTTCCAAATAAATAAGGTCGGAAGTGTTTTGTAGCCCATATAATGGCTAATAATTCGCGTTCTATGGTACTGTATTTTTGTTCAGTATCGTTTAATGTACGTGAAGCGTAACTAATGGGTTTACCATCTTGTGAAAGAACTGCACCAAGAGCATATTTTGAGGCGTCAGTAGTGAGTTCAAACGGCTTGTTAAAATTTGGGTATTGTAAAATTGGTTCGTTGATTAAAAGGTTTTTACAATAGTCGAAAGAATCTTTAAAATTTTGGGTATGAATAATTTTGTTGTCTTTCTTTAAGCAATAAGTGAGGAATTTAGTGATTTTTGCAAAGTCTTTTATAAATTTTCTATAGTATCCAAAAAGTCCTAAAAATGATTTGATTTCTGTTCTAGTGTTAGGTAATGGGAAATTTTTAATGACTTCTATTTTAGAGGGATCTGGTTTTATTCCGTTAGGTGTTATTATATGGCCTAAATATTTTACATTTTTCTGAAGAAATTCAGATTTGTCGAGTTGAATTTTTAGATTGGTGTCCTTACATTTTTGAAATACGTTTTTAAGTCGCTCGATATGTTGTTGTAATGAGGTCGAATAAACAATAATGTCGTCGAGATATACTAAACATTGATTTGGTGTTAAACCTGTTAAAGCGGTATTTATGGCTCTTTGTAAAGTAACTTGAGAGTTTTTTAAATTGGAAGACATTCTTTTGAATTGAAATTTTCCATCCTCTGTTGAAAAGGCTGTTTTTTCTCTATCTCGGGGATCCATTTCAATTTGGTGGAAACCGGAGGCTAAGTCGAGAGTTGTAAAATAGTTTGCTCTGCCTAAATTGTCTAAAATTGTCTCTATTCGGGGTAAGGGAAATTTATCGTCGATGGTCTGTTCGTTAAGTTTTCTGTAATCGATAACGATTCTCCATTTTTGCTTGCCTGAGGCATCACGTTTCTTTAGGACTACCCAAATTGGAAAATTGTATGGTGATTCGCTAGGTTCGATTATATCTTCTTTTAGCATTTTATCAATTTGTTGCTTGACTTCTTGTCGGTGTATATGTGGATATCGGTATGTTTTAGTGAAAATCGGGGTGTCTGTTTTCGTTCGTATGCGGTGCATGGTTAAATTTGTAGTCGATAGAGGAATCTCGGGGGTATAAAATATTTCTTTATAATCTAAACAAAGATTTGTTAATAAAGCTCTTTCTTCTGGATTTAAATGATCTAATCTTAAATTATTTTCTAAATTTTGGAGAAGTATTTGTTTCTGACGAGGGTTTGAATTAAAATGACTGTTTATTTGAATTTTTTCCTTTACAGGAGTGTAGTCTTCTAAAATGAGAGGTTGTGATATAATTAATGTTTGGGATGTATCCGATGTGTTTATTAAACTTGTTTGGAACCAGGTAACAAATTGTTCTGTTCGTGGTGGTAACGTAATGTGTCTTAAAATGTCCTTAGAGGGTTTAATTTTGGAAAAAATGCACTGATTGCGTTTTTGTTCTTCTTGTTTTAAATGGAATGGTTGTAGTAGAATGGTACGGTTGTCTTTTCAGTTTGAATATGCATCCATCGATAGTCGATGTTTGCAGGGAGGTTAGCTAGGAGGTCTGTGCCTATTAGTCCTACATATTCTTCGTGAAAATCGAACAAATAGCAAAGATGTGTTCCATCTTCTGAAAATAAATTTTGAATAGGTACTTCTGCTACCAAATTGTGATAAGTAGTTCCATGAGAAGTAGAAATTTCGAAAGGATGTTCGTAAATTGAGTCGGGGTAATATGTGTGTACAAATTTTGGTGAAAGAATAGTACGTGAACTGCCAGTATCGATTAGTAATTTATCGCCAGTTTGAGGTATAATGATATAGGGTAAATTTGATTTTGGGTTTAATGAAAAAGTTTCTACCGAGGCATTTGACGAAAATTTACGGCTTCGTCGGGGTCTTCTTCGATGTCTGAATCTGATTCGGGTAAAGAGAAAAAGTCTGTGGTTGGGTCTAATTCGTTGAAGTATGTGTGACAATTATTGTCTTCTGTTATTTCAAAGTTTTCGGGAGTTTCCTCATTATAGTAAGGTTGTTGGTCATATTCGGGTTCATATTGTGATTGATTAGCGACATGTTTGTTAAATAATTCTTCGGAATAGAAGTTTCTCGGTTGATTAAATTGTCGAATGTAGTTATTTGGTCTAAAATTGGGTTTATAATTTTTATTTTGGGTGCCTAACTGTTGTGAAGCTGGGCGTTTTTGAATGGTACTAGTTTCCATAGGTACGGGTTTAAAGGTAGGCTTAAAATTTGGTTTTGGTGCAAATGCATTTTGTGTATGTATCACGTTAGATTTTTGATAAGCTGGAAATCTAGAATTTGGAAATGGATTTTGATTGGTTTGAAATCTAGGGTTTGGTTGAAATTGTGGTGGCTTTTGATAGTTTTGTGAATGATTCGGATAATATTGAGTCTTGAATGGTGTTTTAGATTGATTTTGCGGAGTAAATTTGTTTTGTGGTTGACTAGTATTATTACTAAAAGAGAAACTCTTTCCTTGAAAATAACGAATGTCTAGTTCATCTTTTACAAATGTTAGTGCTTGTTCTAAAGAATTTGGTGCACGACTTCTTATGAAGCTGCCAAGAGGTTCTAATAAACCACTTATAAAAACTTTTAAGGCTAAACTCTTTGAAGTTTGCAGTTTATGATCTTTGATTTCTTGAATTTCATTTCCTAAAGATATTTTTGAATTTAGGATGGCTAAAAGGGATCTAATTTTATTGAAAAAGTCGATAGGGGTTTCCTTTTGATTTTGTCTAAGTCTGGAAAGATCCATTTGAATATTTAGTTCGGAACGTTGGTCACCGAAATTATTTATTAAAACTTGTTTCAGTTCTAACCATGAAATATACGTGTGTCCTGTCACAATTTCTAAGGCTGCACCTTTTAAACGGTTGCGAGCAGCAGCTAAAAGTAATTTATTGATATAGGCATTGACATCTGGTTGCCAAAATTGATTGAATATGTCCTCTACAGCGCGGATGTATTCGCAAAGTTCGGCGGGGTTGCCGTGAAATGTTGGAATTTCATTTAGCATACTCATATGGAAACCTAAAGGGTATCCATTAAAGACTGGTGCTGGTGGAACAGCTTGATTTAAATTTTGATTCTCATTTGCCATTGTTAAATTTGGTATTAGACGGGGTGGTTTTAAAGTTATTCTATTTTGAGTTAGATTATTATTTCGAGTTGTATTTTCGAATTCACTTTCAGATTCGCTTTCAGACGATGTGTCTGTATTAATCATTAACACTATGATTTTAAAAATTCGTTTATGGTAGTAAACAGTGCTTAAGATTAGGGGTTCCTAATTGAATTCAGGGTTCCTACGCATGATTGCAAAGTCGGTTGGCGATTATTAAGTACACCTATCGTGTACGCCAGTACCTCATCTCGTTTGCAACCACCTGAGCTTATAATTAAAAATTGTAAAGCTATGTTAGTAGCTGTTTAAAATATTAGTTTAAATTCACTTGTAACAAAACGATATATGTAACTTTCTTACTTATTCATTGTTGTTGATCTCGGTGGATCTAGTTGTCGATCTCGGTGGATCTAGTTGTCTTCGATAGACGGAGTTGTTCCCAATGAACTGGATGTCTGCAATAGACAGGGTTGTTCCCAATGAACTGGATTGATCGCGATGATCGGCTTGAAAACTCCAACCAGCGGGCTCGACGCTTCGGCGATGCTTGTCCTATGGTCGGCTCGAGGGTACAGGTGCGGTTGTAGATCTTCGGAGGCAGGGATCTTGCAATTAAGGGTTGAAACCCACGGTACAAAATTGATTTTAATGGTCGAAAACTCTTGAGACCGTTGCAAATATCCGAAAGACTGCGCCAGTTAAGTTTATTTAACGACGATTAGTGTTTTAAAAAAGCATTTATTTATACTTAGTACACTAATCACTTTACAGACGTCGGAGCTCTGCTCCACACACTTGATTCAGGACAGGCTAACCTGAGTGTCGAAACAGAACTGAATGCAAGAAGCATCTTAACACTAAGGAAAACTCTTATCCTAAAGAAATGCAAGCTAGTTTCAGTTCCCACAGGCGTTATCATAAAGTTCTAGGAACAGAGTACAGATCTAGCGGGTTCTAATCTTATCTCTAAACTAGTAAGCGTTTCTAGTCACGTAACTCCAATAATTAAATCGTAACCTGCAGATTTTTTTGTGTTGATCTTACTTATTTCTTCTTCTACCTATTTGATAGTTAAAGGCTTGAGGGGTAGACTTATTTGAAATGGTGAATCCAGGAATTCAAGTATTTCTGTTTCTTCGTCTGGGAGTTGACAAGGAAAAGGTGTAAAGACTTTGGTGAGATGTTCGGCAAAGGCATTTGCCTTTTCTCTGTTACTACAGATCCAGTTGCCATCTTCCTTTTTGATAGAAGGTATGTGCAATGTTGGTCTTTTCAGTTTCCGTACTGCTTTCCATAGTGAGTAGTCTGTTCGTTCATTTTCTGTAAGGTTTTCAAGGTAGTTCTGAATTCCTTGATTTGTATGTTGGCTAAGAAGTTTTTTTAGTTGTTTTTTAGCTCTGTTTGGGGCTCGCTTATCTAATTCCGACCTAGTAAGTTGCCAGCGTTTTCTGAGACGGCGTTTTTCAGCTATTTGATCTTTTATGACGATA